>VNJY01001108.1:0-96775 GCA_008042715.1 Drosophila bocki
CAAGGTTGCCATATTGTTGGTGGAACGAAACAGCCAGTTAAAAATACTTATAAAATATAAATGAATACATTAATAACTTTAAAGGACCGCCAAAATGGTTGTTTATAAATAATGCTATTTAATGTGATTACTTAAATGGTCCAAATTCACCAAATAATTATTTGAGACCACCGGAATTAAAACTGTGAAAAGTGTGGCAGCATCTTAGGTGCCTGGATTTGCTTAATTCTACCATTTTTTGCCTTTTTCTGGCTTAGAAAAAGGGCAATTGTAAATATAATAGGCAGTACTTTACGATGTTTGCTTATTACCAACAACACAAGTTAGCTGCTTGAGCAGTGAGAAACGATGAGAAATCGAAACATCCGATAGCAGAAATTTGCCGAAAACCGGAGCAGCTAAAAACCAAAACGGTTCGTTTTCGCCCAAAACGAAATCGAAAAAATTTTACGATTACCGGAGCAGGCCTGATTATTCTACTTTAAAAATGATTTTTTCTATTTTTAGTAAGATATTTGACTTACTCATTTCCTAAAATAAGATATTATTCTAAAAATAATAATACAAATACTATACATTTTATATTAATCCTAAATGAATGACAAATTTTATAAATTTCTCTCTACTAAACCCTAAGGAAAATCCATATTTGCCTTGGGATTTCCTTATGACAATTGCCAAAAAGTATGCTTTAAAAATGGTTTCCTTTGCTTTGTGGTCAGCATACAGATAAAGATGTCCTCGCACTCATATATACATACATATATTATTGGAATAAATCAGCAAGGACACACTCTCCCACACACACACACAGCAAAAGATTAGTTTTTTTTGGGGTTGACTTTCGCACTTTTGACCAAGCAGATCTTAGAGGGTTTTTGGGACTTTCAAATCGAAGAAGCAACACATAAAACACAAAATACAAAACACAAATACACTACAGATACAGATACATATATATATTTATGGCCATTTTCATGATTGACCGACTCTGAGTGTGTGCGTGTGTGTGTGTTTGGTTAAGGATATGCGATGTGGATATAGGATATGGGATACGGAATACACAAAAGTGGCGAGGGCGGCCATACAATAATGTACGACCATGTCTTTCTGTCATTCAGACTGTGCGTGATGAATAAATGATGCGCTCTATACAAGTTTCAATGATTTCGCTTTAGTTCTGCCTGGATTTCCCTCACTCTCCCATTAGCCAGGCCATGGATTTCCCTCACCCTCCTTTTGGCCTGGCCATAATATTTGTCCTGGCCTGGCGGAAAAGGTACATTAACTTTGTGAATGGCAATGTGAAAAGTTCAGCGCGTTGGAATCGAAAATCATATGGGTTTAACTCTTGATATATATGACTTGAGGCAATGATTGCATTTCAGGGGAGAAGTTTGTCCATAAAAGGAATTTACTAAAAACAATTATGGGATTCCAATGTGTAGATATATATATTTTTCTTAAGGGATGTTTTGGGTGCATTTATTCAAGGATTATTTAGCATTTAAGGGTATTTTGTGAATCAAGTATTTATTCAAATAAATTTAAGAGAAGGTATAAGAGTTCAAGAAACTAAAATACAAAGAAAGCTTATATTTATTATTATTTATTTTTATAAAAAAAAATAATTAAATATATTTCCAAAAATATTAAAAAAAAAAAACTAAGCTTATACATATTTTTCTCATCTTTGCCAAAGCTACAAAAATGTTGGAAATCATAAAATTTAATAGCTTAAAATCTGTATAAATCAGGGATTACCAGATCTTCGTGTCCTTCGTATTACTTTTATTATTTATGCATTCTTTTAAGTACTTATATGCCTTTTATAATAATTTCTGTGAGTGCTTAAACCTATTCAAAAAACTAAATATATTAAAAAATATTGAATAAAAACTAGGCCTATTTTTACATATTTTTCTTAGCTATTTTTGAGCTTACAAATTTGTTAAACCTTGAAATTAAATGATTTAAAATACAAAGAAATCGCATATTTATTACTATATATTTTAATTAAAAGTTCTAAACTAATTCTCAGAAATGTTTTTACAAGTAAACTTATTTAATAGATATTTTTCTTAGCTTTTTCTGAGCTTTAAAATGCGTTAAACCCCAAAATTAAATGTCTTTAAATCCCTTAAACCAGGAATTTATGTAATTTTAATGGGCATAAAATTACTCTACTTATTTCCTCATTCCTTCAAGTACTTATATTTTTTTGGTAATTTTTCCAAGGTCCACAAAGTACTTAAGCTCATCTTCCTCTCTCTATGAAATATTAAAAGTATGTATAATGGCATATTATATATTATACAAATGTAATCCCACTTAGAGATGAAATAGGCCCCTTTCCACTGCTCAACTTAAGGGTATTATTCGGTCCTGGTTCAGCCTTCATTAGCTACCGGAACCCTTTTAATGCTCGCCATGTGTTGCATAATATTTCACCAAAAAAATAAAAATGTAAATTCTACAAATTTGCCACGCACAACCGAGCATTAAGCCCTTACATATATATAGTATGCTATATAGTAGTGTGACTCCACTTCACTTCCCAATCATCAGTGTGGGTCCTTGGACCATGTTGGCCAATTTTATTTGCTTTTGGCACTGGGCAATGTTTAACCCACGTCCCTGACCACTCTACCTCTCTCTCTGGTCCTGTTCCTGGCCATTGGCATTGTGCAAATTCTGTGTATTTAATGCAGTGCCAAAATGTTTGACTTGGCCCGAAAGTGGAGTCTGCGGAGCATCCCCCTACCCCCTTTTATACCCATTTAGCCGCCCCCAAAAGAGCCACTTGGCAATGTTTACGCTTATGCTAATTTTTGGGCCCATGTGTGTCTCTGTGACTCTACCTCTCTCTCTCTCTGTGTATTTATGGTGGAAATGTTGACATTTCAGCATTTTCTTGTTGTTTCTGCTGAGCAAATTTCTGGTCAACACATTGCAGTTAGTTTTCCTTTTTTTTTTTTGTTCATGCCGATTATTCGCTTTTGGATTTGTAGTTGCCGGAGGGCAATGAATGCACCTCCAGATTAATCACATAAATCCGAATGTCCAAATGTCAGGAGGCAGCCAAGCTCTAACTAATTTCGGCAAGTTGTATAAGCAGCTGGTAAGCAACAGTGAGAGAAAATATAGGTGTGAAGTTTGGGAAAGGGAAAAAGGCTATTTTAAAAAAGTCTAGAAAATGTTTTACTTCAGAATGGTTATTTATTTATACAGAAAACCCAAAGATGGAAGTTTATTGGCATGCTATTTGGATTATAAAATAATATTAGGGAAAAATATTCTATTTTAAATATTATTAACTCTCTAAAATTTCTTAAAAATAAACAAAGGCTTATTTATTTATTAGTTTAAATATCTTACTAACATAGAGATATTTTCTATGATGATTTATTGCTTTTTTCTGGTACAAAAAATGATTATAGTCCTTTCTCGCCTTATTTTTTACAGAAAATAATATTTGATCATATTTAGAATTTTTTGCTCCAGAAATAAATTTTAGAATGTTGGTTTAATATTTTCTACCGCAAAATTTAAATTGTAGTAGCTTGTAGAATTTTTTCTTCTCCTCAAATAAATTTCATAGAATTTTTTTTATCTTCAGAAATTGATTTCTAGAAGTATTACAATTATTATATAAGATTTTCTTCTCCATAAATAAATGTTTTTCTACTGTCTACAAGATAATAATTTTCATCTCTAATACTTGTAAAATTAAATAAACAATCCATATTTTAAGGATTTCTAAGGCAGTAATATATTCGGAAATTATGTATCCCCTGAAATAAAATTCTAATTTAATCCATAAATAAATTAATTTCAATATCTATTATTTTTCTGCTCTAAAAATGAATACGTAATGATATTTTTCATCTTGTATACTCTTAAAATTAATTAATTAATTCATATTTTAAGGTCTTTTGCTCCAGAAATGAATTTATTATCCTATCCAACATATATTCATTCCCTGAAATAAAGTTCTAATTATATTTAGCTTTTTTACTGCTTGAACAATTAATGCAGCATTACTGCATAAAAACTTATCCCACCAAACCTCTTTTTATTCAACAGAAATAAATTTCTAATAAAATCTAGGATGTTTTCTCCTCCACAACTTAATTCCTAATACCCTCCAGCACCTTTTCTTCACCAGAAATTAATTCCTAATCCTACCCAGCATACTTTCTCTTAGTGCTGGCTCAGCCTGCTGCACTAAATGTCCTGACATGAATGACATGCAGATTCACTTAACTCAAATGCCTGTCTCTCCGTCTATCTGCCGGCCCACAAAACAGGCACCTAAAGTCGGGGCCCCCCCAAAGGCACCCACTATTATATAGCTACGCCTTGAACAGATCTCCCTGGAACAGGACGCAGGCTTTTGAGCAACTAATTAGATTCAGCAGCCCCTGAGCCAAAACCCCTTTGCAGTAACTTAATTTACTATGCAATTCTCCGGCTGCAATTTGTGCCCTTGCTGTTGTTGCTTCTCCTCCTCCTCCTCTTGTTGTAATTTGTGTGAAATTAATTTTCTCATAATTCAGTTGGCATTTTGCATTTGTGGTTTTGATTTTGCGGTTGGATGAACTTAAAGATGCTGAAAAAACCAGCACTAGCACTGAAAATCCAATTCAAAAACACGGAAAAGGAAGTAAAAAAAATGTTAATTAGAGTCCGGGAAATTACCGAGTGTGTTAGTGGGCGTGGCAGTGGGTAACTGTGCCACATAATTAACCATAATATTTGTGCACATGCATCGTCGGCTATAGGCTAACATCCTACATCCTGTGTGAGTCCTGTGCGTGTGCGGTTTATTTGTGTGCAAATCTCTCGTGGACCAAATGACACAAACAGAGCCTTCCCCCGACTTGCTTTTCCGGCGTGGGGAACTTGCCAGGACACCAGGACATGTACATGTTTATGCGGGCTTAGCATTTAAATGGGGATGGATGGAAAATGTATGACATGCCCATTATAAACATGTTTTCAAATACAGTTTTGTGCATAATTTAACAGGAGGAAAATATTTGGGATTGCTGCAGGTATGTGTTTGAGGGAAGTTATAGTTTTTAATGTAAGAAATTAAAGTTTAGATAAATTTTTAAAACCAATTATCTTGGATTTTTTATTGAAAATATTTATTTTGGTATTCGGGAATAGCAACAAATTTTTAAAAATATTTATGCAACTTTAAGAAATTATCTTAAACTTAGAATTCAAAATCTATTAAATTTTAGAATAAAAATTATTTTATGTGATATTTAAACTGACTATTTACATTTAAATTTTCTTAAATTAAATGCATTTTGGTATTTGGAAATGACTAAAAAGGTTTAAAATATTTATGATAACTTAGAAAAAAGGACTTAAATTAGGAATAAAAAACTTAAATTTAAATTTTCTTAAACTTTTCATTAAAAAAAATTAAATTTCGTATTTTGGAATGACTAAAAATTGTTTTGTAATGTTTATGATATTTTACAATAAAAAAATTTTTAAAACGATATTTGAAATGACTTCTTACATTTTTAATCTTTAAATTAGTTTCTTATTATTATGTAAAAAATTAATAAATATAAAAAAAAGGTCTTCAATTTATTTTTTAATTATTTATTAAATTTCAATTAAATATATTTTATATATCCTTTATTTTTTTAAATAATTTCTCTTAGTATTTCTTTAAAAAAAAATAATAAAATATAACCCCAAACCTCCGTTTTAAATAAAATAAAAATGAGGACCCCCTTTATTACCCTTGGTTTATCTTAACCATTTCAAAACATAACAAAAAAATAACACTATTCAAACTTCTCACGCTATAAAACCACAAAAGTGTCAGCCATTTCGTAGCATATTTTATGACAACTTTTAGCGAGTTATAAACGCTTAAATATTTTATGAGCCTCCCCCCTGCAGTAAGGCTGCTCTCTCTGGCATGCAGCCATTAATTCATTTTACTAATTGCCCAGTACCCGAAAAAAAAAAACCCCCAGCTGCTAATGTGTAATTTCCTCTGGCCCAATTTGATTGTTTTTCCCCGGCTAAAGCGAATTTATTATTCATTATGAAGCTAGGTTCTGGCAGGCAACCTCGCGGCTATTTGACAATTTCGCATGCCATTCATAAACTGCCGGAGTCTCCCTCCTGTCAACGCGTTTTATTGGCAAATCAAAAGCCACCGCAAATGGCATATACGAATACGAACCTCTTTATGCCGCCACCACAGCCGCTGCTGCTGTTGCTGCTATGGCATTTTCCGGGGAAAACCCCTGCACCATTTTCTACATGCGCTGGTCAGTGTTGGCTGGTTTTTGGGGATTTTTTGATTGAAGATTTTTTGTTAAAGAAAATATATTTTGATTTAGTTAAAAATTATAATTATAATTTCCTTACTTCTAATATATTTTTTTTATAATTTTCTTTTCAATCCTTTTAAATTGTAAGCCTTCTTTCCTGCCACCCCTAAGTGCTGCCCCCTCTTTTCGCCACCTCTTCCGGGAAAATGTCCCGCGGAAAGGCGCCCGGCGCGCTTTTCCTCCTTTTGCAGCAGGACCTCTGGTTTTGGCTTGCGGTCAGCTGTTGGTCAGCAAACAAGCGTGAAATTGCACAAAAGCCGTGACGAGTTCTAAGCCACCGGAAAGGGAACCAGCGGGAAAAAAAATGGTGGAAAAATCCTAGTAGAAAGCCACACAAACATAGGGACAAAAGGCAATCAGACTTGCGGCCTACGAATGTGTTCGGCTTTTCCTTTGCGGCTAAAGGAGAGAGAGAGTTGGTAGCTACCCACTCTCGTTTTTCATGTGAACGCTTTTCCCTTTTCATTTTCCCCTGCAGTTTTTCCGCACGTCTGCAGCCACAAAATATGCAGGGAATTTTTTGTCGCATTCAGTGTCCGTACTATAAAAGTAGTATGTGTAGTAAAAAGTGAATTAATTAAATGAGAGGTGTTTGAGAGCTACTACCCTTTGGCCTTTATCCTTTTAGCCTTTATCCTTCATCCAATGGTTGTAATTCAAAATAAATCTGGTGTGGTATGGTTGTGAGATTTTTAAGTAGAAAAAGATTGTGGAGAAGTACAACAGCAGTAGTTGGGATTTTGTGGGAAAATTGAGAAAAATATAGAAAATATTAATTGATTGAAAAATGTGTAACAAATAGAGATACTACCTTGTTTCTTTAAAGTTTGTGAGGTTTTTAAAGGCTTATTTTTATTACATTTAAAGTATATGTATTTCCTAAATATTATATTAAAATAAATTACTATAAATAGAACCCCCAAAGTAAGCAATATCCTTCGATACCTTAATGCATCCTTTTCCTCCTTGAAAAATCCCCATTTCATTCCACATTCATTCCCAATTAATCCCGCTTTGATGATGTTTGACTTTGGACTGCAGCGTTTAGATCCAAGTTGATTTGGACCAAGGGTTAGCGAGGCCCGGGGATTTTTATGGGCTGCTAATTAAATGCATACAATTAAGCTGCTACACGCTAATGATTCAATTATCTTTATTACTGCCCGACATGCCCGACATGCACTCGCTGCTGCGATGCAATCACGCAATCCTGAATATGTGGAGCGGGGGCTTCGCTGGTTGCTTTTAATTAAAACCGAATCGATGCGAATCGATGGGCTGTCGTGGCACGTTTTAAATTTAGCATTGAGCTACGTCCTGCGTGTCCTTGCCGTGCTGCCACTCACTTCATTAAAGAGTGTAAAAATGGGAATTTATTTTGCATTTGCCAACGGGCAAACCATTGCACATCGGCATCGAAACGTGCCCCGGCCTGGCTCACCAAATGGAATTTGAAGTGCTGTTGAGTGAAGAAAAAAAGGGGTTTCCAGGGGGGGGGAGGCGTTTTTCATAGCTCACAAAATGGGTTTTCCGGTACAGTTTGTTTATGGCTGCGCCCCAGCAGCTGTGGCACTAAAATGGATTGAGCAGAGAGAGCGGCTCATCCTGGCAGAAATGGGTCAATCAACTTGGCGAAACTGTTAAGGGATCAATGGAATACGATCTGAGGGAGTTAAGCAGTCAAGTGCCATCAAGTCCAAGAAAGGCTAAAGAGCTCTACACCTTTATATCATTTGTTTTTTGGTCAAAGAAACAAACTTTGGTGCTTGAAAATTAAAAGAAACAAAGATAAATTTGGGTAAAAAATATTTAAAAAATATAAGAATATAAAATAAGTATTGTAAGAGAAAGTAGGTGTTTTTAAGAATTTTAGAAATATTTTTTAAATTTTAAATTAAATTAAATTTTTTAATAATAAAAAAAGGTTTATATATTTATACCCTTGCAGGGTATTATAATTTCAGTCAGAAGTTTGCAACGCAGTGAAGGAGACGTTTCCGACCCTATAAAGTATATATATTCTTGATCAGCATCAACAGCCGAGTCGATCTAGCCATGTCCGTCTGTCCGTCTGTCTGTCTGTCCGTCTGTCCGTCTGTCCGTCTGTCCGTCTGTCTGTCTGTCTGTCTGTCTGTTTCTACGCAAACTAGTCCCTCAGTTTTAAAGCTATCTGAATGAAACTTTGCATATAGTCTTCTATATGCTCTCACTGCTATATATGTCGGAACGGGCCGGATCGGACGACTATATCATATAGCTGCCATACAAATGTTCGATAAATTTTTAGAAAAAAAAAATTATAACTTAGCTGTTTTTCAACATATGTGCACTATTTTTTACATATGACAATTTTATATTATTTTAGAATTTTGGTAAAAATTGTATGAAAATCGGACGACTATATCATATAGCTGCCATAGGAACGATCGGGAAATTAATAGAAATAAAATTATAGCTTCGTTGTTTTTCAAACTATTTTTATCTACTCTGAGATATAAGCTTATTTTATTAGTTCAGAATTTTGGTATAAATTTTATGAAAATCGGACAACTATATCATATAGCTGCCATATAAACCGATCGGTAGGTGTAGGGAAAATCTAAAACTGGGAATGTAAAACTGTAACTGTCAAACTCTCAACATAATAAGTATAGGTAAAATGCAATGAAATAATATCTGCAAGGGTATACAAACTTCGGCGTGCCGAAGTTAGCTTCCTTTCTTGTTTTCATATATATATTTATTTTTCTTTATTTATATTTATTTCTTATATTAAATTTATTTATCTATTATTTATTTTTCCATTTTCCAAAAAGAATCACCTCTTTTGCACCCAATAAATTTGTATTGCCTACTTTTAGGCCCTTTTATAAAAACTTTCATACCGCCAGATACCTTATCCTGCTGCAAAAAATCTCAAACAAATCAAAACAACAAAGAAACTAAATAAATTCCATATCAAAAAGTACAACAAAGTTTTTGTGGCTTGTAATCCATCAATCAATTACAATTGGACTACCAATCCCTTGATGCCCAGCACAATCATCATGTCCTGCTTAAAGAAATTACTTTCACGCTTTTGCTTCTCGCCTTAAGCTCCTCTCCCCCCGACTGACAATCAACATTTTTCGAGTTCAATCAATGCATCCGCTTATTTAGCTGCCACTTCCAGGGGCAGGCCAAGCCACTTGCCATTTGCCACTTGCCACGCCCCCTCCTCGAAGGATTCTCCATTTTAGCCCGGTAGGAATTTATTTCATTTCTATTCCATGCAATTTTTATGCATTTTTCTATTTATAAAATTGCTGCTAGCACCGAGAGTCCTGGTCTTGGGCTGAGCGCACACACAAAATAATAAAAATGCCAAGAAAAACGTGCAGAAGGGAAAATAAGGGAAGATGAACATAAAATGCAAGCGACGTCATTTCGCAGGTTCCCAGCAAGGAGAAGGTTTTTCTTTCTTTCTTGTATTTTTTTCTTATTTTTTCCTCGATGCCTTTTTGTTGTTTTCCTTGCAGAGAGAGAAAAATTGTAATTAAAGTGGTGATGAAGTTGGAAAAATTTAAAATTTAAAGAGGATTCTTTAAGCTTAAAATAGTTTAAATATTTCAAAATAAAAATATTTATCATATTTATAATTTTTCTTTGAACCAGTAGATATTTTATATATTTTTTAGGAATAATGTTTATATTTAAATGTTAAATATTCTTTATTAAAAAATTTTCTAAATAAAACAAAAATCTAACAAAAATCCTCTTTAGTAACCTTACCCTACAGAAAAATGTTCCCGAATTTTTTTTGCCACTGTCTGCATTTTTCCTGAACGCTATGCAGTGTGAAAATGCAGCGTGAAAACCGAACCGAAACGGAATGGAGCTCGAAAGCTGGGCGGAAAATGGTTGGGCGGCGGGGCGTGTAAGTGTTGGTAAACGTGGTGCAAAATACCGTTACTGCCACTGTTCCCCATTTGCCATTTTTTTTTGTTCGCCCAAAGCTATTGTTGTTGTTGTTATTGTTGAAGTTGTTGTTCTAGGGTTGTTGTTGTTGTTGTGGTGTTGTTGTTGGTGTTGTGACGGTGGTGTTCTTGTGCTGTTGTTGTGGTGTTGTTTTTGTTGTAATGTTGTTGTTGTATTTGGGTCACCAATGCAGTTGTCGCTTTTCCCCCCATTTTTCCGCTTTTTCTCCTCCATACTCGTTGTTACTTTGCTGTTGTTGCTTGTTTAACAAGTTCGAGTGCATCGCATTTGTGAAAATTTAAAAAGGCATCTAAAAAGTTCCCCTAGTGTGTGTTGTGTATGTGTGTGTGCCGCAAAAATAAAACAAAACTTACAACAAAAACGCAAAAAAAAGCAAAATAGAAGCGAACTTTTTGAGGCTCTGTCGCTGACACCAAAAATGCACAAAAGCAGCGAAACGAGCTAAGGAGTCCTTGGATCCTTGGGGAATTAAGGGAAACGATAGCTTAATATCCTGGAAGTAAATATATTAAAGAGATTTCTGATGTTAACTTTAGGAATTGGGGAATTTTATGGAATATTTTACAAGATTTAAAGCTGGGACAATGTTTATTACAGCTATAAATCTATATTTTTTATAGAAATATGGACCAAGGTAATATTAAAATTATATATTTGGGAAAATAAATAAAATATTTATAAATACAAGAATTAAAGGCCGTTAAATATTACCAAAATTATTTAAAATATTACTAGGCCTTTGTATCCTCAAAAAAACTAACAAATATATTTAAAATAAAATAATAATACCCAGTTTAAAAATCCCTGCCAACCCATCACACCCTTAAAATCGCTGTTGTAGTACCCCTCTTAAAAAAAGTTTGCTTAACAATGTGTAAAAGGGTTTCTGGAGCGCAGGGAATGCGGAAAGGACGCTGCTGCTGCAGTCACAGGAGTCGAGTGAAAACAAAACGAACAGCAAACATATTTGACATTTGCATACGAAAAGTGTCAAAAGAAGCAAGAAGCTATATAAACTAAACCCATACACACACAAAGCACACATACTGGAGAAGCCACCGCAAAGCACTTGAAGAAAAATCGCTGGGGAATTGAAGTTTAGAATTTTAAAATTTAATTTAAAGTCACAACATTTGAGCATTTATCATTTTGAGAGAAGAGGCTACAAATTGTATTCGTAAAAAAATTAAAAGTACTTTCTTAGAAAATTATGTGTTTGCTAAAAACAAACCTTGCTGCTTGAGAATTATAAGAAGTTTTAACGAAAGATTTTAAAGTTCCTATTTTTGTAAGCTAAATATTTATATCTTTTAAAAATATGACAATATATTTATTAATATTTAAATTCATGAAACCCACACCTTACGTATCTTTAAGTTCTCTGAATTTCTAGTTGGGAATTATACGAAAAAGTATTCAATAAAAAAAAAATAATTAAGGTATTTTAAATAAAATTGTATTCTATATTCAGGATATTTTTTTTAAGAGTTTAGGTTTTTCTAAGTAAAGATTTATTACATTTAAGTTAACATTTAAGAACTTACCAATATTTTCTCTCACTGCACATACTCGTTTATGCCACTTCCGTGACGCCTTTCTTATCTCTGACAACCTCTCTCTCTCTGCTTCCGTCTCCTCCTGCACAGGAACGCTACAAGGCTGACATTAGCCTGGCCATCCAATTGCTGCAGTGCAAGCCGGATAGTTTTGTGCCCCAGAAAGTGTCCTCGGTGGGTATCACTTCCATCCATCCATCTATAATGTAATGCAACCTCCCCGAAAATAATGGCATTCTTTCCCTTTACAGCTACCCATTGATATTCAGTCGAAGGTGTCGGCGTACATGCGATTGGAGACTAACTCCCATTCCGATTCCGAGTGCAGCAATAGCGGTGTGGGCGTGGCCACCACAGCTTCCTATAAAGTGCTTCCGGCCTCAGATTCGCCGCCACCCTCAGCCTGTCCCTTTCCGCCCACGGCGATGGTGTATTCCATGAGGGGACTCGGTAGGTGTTAGTAGACCATGCTTGAAATTTTATGATTTTTTTATGTTATTTATTACTTGATTTTGTTACTTGAATTTTTAGTGGATTTTTAATGTGATTTTTTAAGTGATTTATTACTTGATTTTTCCTAAAGTTTGTTGCTTTTCCTACTTCCTAAATTTTTATTTGGTTTTTAATACCCTTGAAAGTGTTATAAGAAATTATATAAAAATTAATAGACATCTCTATTTGTTCTTTAATTTATTTTGTAATTTTAAAGATATATACATAGGAGCCTGATCTTCAGGATTAAACAAATGTTATAGAAACAATTAAATTAATAAAAATTAACAAATTAATATTTCAAATTCAAAAATAATATTTATGAACAAGAATAACTCTTCAATATCCTTTAAAAAAAAATCATATAAATCTCCACTAAAAACCAAACCTTTTCCAAGGGTATTCTTTGTTTCGTTTCCCAAAAATATATTTTATTCCCTCCTCTTCTCGTTACTCCCAGGACTTACTCGATTTACATGATTTCCTCATGATTTCTTTTATTTGATTTATTGATTCGCACATTTTCTAGGCTCTGGATTGAATCGCGCGAAGGATGCGAATGAACAATTTGATTTCTGCCTCATAATTGCATTCCATTCCACATCATCGTGTCCTGTATGGGCATTCATTATAATGCCTCTTCATTTGCATTAATTGCCTGCAATTTTATATATTTAATTTTGTATTTATTATGGCCATTGTTTTCGCCTTTATTGTTTTTCAGTTATTGTTATTGTTGTTTCTGGCATAATTGCAATTTGAAACTCCTGCAAAATAACTTGTGTGCAACCACCGGTTTTTACTTTACTTTATTTTTCTGGTTGGTTTTGGCCTCGGAAAATATTTACATGTTTGTGTGGCGTAAATATGATTGCGCCTCAAAATATAAAAACTTTTTTTGTGTGTAGATCAATTTGAACAATTTTTGCTAGTTTTAATATATGCATATTTTCGGCCAGAATATGCTTTTGTTGCACAGAATTTGAGAGAGCCACAAAATGGCATAGCTAAAAAGGGCTAACAAAAGTTTTTATTGAGTCTAATATGCATTTAATTTTCTTTTACAAACAGTTTTTTTGCAGGGTCTTTTGTGGAGAAATACTTTGAATATAAATAAAGTTATTGTTTAGAAGGGAAAATAAAGAAATGAATATATTTTTTTTTAACATAAGCAAGGCATTTATAATTTATTCTTTATTTTAATTTATTCAAGAGGCTCTTAAAAAATTAAATTAAGTTTGCTTTATACAAGAAAGGGTTATTCTTTCGTCAAAAGCTTTTAAATAATTTTAATTTATTTAGTTAAAAATTTAAATTAATTAATTTTCTATAAATACATTTAATTTAATTTCAGAAAAATAAAATGAACAACGGTTTTGGCACAGAAAAATTAAAAATAAATAGTTAAGACATTAAAAAATCTACGAAAAATATTTAAGATATAAACTAAATATAAATACATATTTTTGTACTTTTAAATAATGTCTTAAATTTATTTTACCATTTTCATAATTTATTTAATATTATAATGCCTTCATTTTGTATTCTTAATATTTTAAACAATTATTTTTATTTAATTCAACATTAATACAAGCAAAAATGGTTAAAAATGCTATTCAAAAATATTAAAAACATTCAAAAATAATAAATAAAATCTTTAATAATTAAAAAATATTTTCCAAAAACCCCACTTAGATGCGGCCAATGGAAATGCGGTCAATAATACCCCAACAGCCCCGAATCAGCCCACAAATAACAATCTAAAGGACACCAAGGACTCCATAAATAACAACAATCACAACAATAATAACAACACAACAACAACAACAGCAACAACCACGGGCAGTAGCAGCAACAACAAGTGCAACAATCAAACAACAACAACAGCAACCAGCAACAACAACAGTAGTAACACCAATCCAGATATGATTTCGCCCACAATTATGGCCAAGTTCCTGGAGGATGAGCTAAAGGCAAACGAGGTGAAACACTGCGACACCTGCCAGTGCAGCAAGCAGGATCTGCAGGTCCTGGCAGATGTGTCGCGTTCCTATACAGTGGCCACCCAGACACCGCATCAGTTCCATCATCAGATTGTCCAGGGTTCCTCCACCGCCCTGACCGAGCCACTAACCCAACTTTGCCTGCGGTGCCACAGCAATCTCAACTCGCCCTCGAGGACCAACAGTCCCTATCTGATGAAGCTGGTCAAGTCCAGTGATTCGGTTATATCGGAGACCAAGAGCTCCGTTTCGGACCTCAATGACATGGACAAGCTCTTTACGCCGGCCAAAAAGGATGATCTCATGGTGAATCCCATACTGGGACATCATCGTTTGTGCGAGAGAACAGCAATTCCTGGCGGCCAGAGTCAGGATTATGTGAATGGTAAGCTCACAACCTCCACAATGATGTATCCCACCACCCATTTGGGTGCCTATGCCGCGGAGAAATATCTTCTGGAGACGAGTAATCTTGGCCAGCTGAGGAGCAACTATCAGCGAAGGTTCCTGGATGGCGGTGGCACTGCCCTGCAGTTGCTGAATAAATATGAAGTTGGAGCAGGAGCCACCACAACCACGGATGAGCTGGAGGATGAGGCCAGCAAGCCACTGCTGGCGGGAATTTCTCAGGTAAATCTCTCGGAAGTGGAGCAGCCTCTGCCACCAGCGCCACCGCAGCCGCAGACAGCTGCCAAGCTGGAGGATGTGTGTGAACCAACGCCGGCGAGTAAGCCTGTGGCTCCGGTGGCTCCACCAGGACCTCCTACAGTTGCTGCTGCGGCTGCTGCCCCACCTGGTGCCCCTCCAGCAGCAGCCCAGCTCAAGTCCACCAACTCGGGCAGCGTCCAGAGTCTATGGAGCAACAAGACCAGCAGCTGCGAGGGGGCCAAGATGTTTGAGACCTTCAACAGGAATCTCATCAAGACAATCAAGGTGAGATTCAGTATAGACTATTGAAGAAGCTTCTACTAAACCTTCCTCTTTATTTTCAAGGCGGAAAACCCCAAATACCGAGGACCACGACTGTGTGCCATGAGGATTCAGCAGAATGGCCAGAGCAACATTCTCCTAGACAACCTGGAGTCCATTGAGACCTACACCCCAGTGATTTACAAGCGGCGGGAGAAACTCCTAGACGAAGAGCTCAACGATGGCAAGGACATTATAACCAGCAAGGAGAGCAATGCCCAAGCAGCTGTTGAAGCCTGGCAAGGACCAGCAGTTCCCCACGAGAATGTGGCTCTTCAACCTGTCCTAGAACCCCAGGTGGAGTCTCCCGAGGCGGAAAAAGAAGAGATCAAGGCTGGCGGGGAGCCTCCTGCTGCAGTAAATTCACCCAAACATTCCGCCAACTCCAGTTCCATAAGCGATGCCATTGACTACCAGGAGAGCGTCCTTTTGCGGCGACAGCAGCTTAGCCGGGTGGCCGAATGGGTGCAGCACAATACCCAGCAGTTGGAGCAGCGAAATCTCCAACAGCCAGCGGCGGCCACAAGTGATTCCAATTCGGGCACCGAAAGGCAATCCTCTTACTCCACCCTCGATCGCATGGACTCCATATCCATAGAGAAACTGTCCATGGATTCGGGCTACAAGACCACGCCGCAGCAGCTTACCAATGGCTATCCGGAGAAGTCCACGGAGGACTCCTTGTCGCCCAAGACGGATATTACCAGTAATTCCCTGCAGCAGGAGACCACTGTGCCGCCGCCACCGCCACCGCAGCAGATGTTGTCGTCGTCCAAGAAAACGGAAATGTGCACTACATACTACAGGAGAACCACCAGATCGGGTTTGCCAGTGGCATACACCACCACCACGGCGGCAACAGCTGGAGTTGGTGTAACCCTAGAGGAGTCCACCTCCTCCGGTTCCGAGGCTTTGATCTGCCCCGAACAGCCCACGTGTGATATACTCAACTACAAATACTATCCCAATGACACGGACAAGACGCGGTCCGTCCAGGCGGAGCTGCACACGACCACCCAGAATGTGGACATTGCCCAGATGGAGTACAATGTGAAGCAGTTTCTGCTGAAGCAGAACGAGTGGTCCATGAACGGGGGAGCGG
Organism: Drosophila bocki; assembly: GCA_008042715.1. Lineage (NCBI taxonomy): Eukaryota > Metazoa > Arthropoda > Insecta > Diptera > Drosophilidae > Drosophila > Drosophila bocki. The sequence goes on from VNJY01001108.1 coordinate 16,472, forward strand.
CTGGAGCTGGAGCTGGTTCTACTTCTGGTGGAGGAGCCATGTCTGGAATGGGTGCCCGGCTAATGCAGCGTCGCATCCTGGGCCCCGGTGTTGGAGAACGTGTACGCATGGCCACGCCCGGCGGAGCGGTGGCCAGTCAATCCTCCTCCGGCATCCTGCCACCCCACAGAACTGAAACGAATTTATAAGCAAACGGGGTCAAGGGACACACGGAATCCTATCGGGATTTCGAAGCGAAGAGTAAACCAATCTGTATTCTAGTCTAGTTTTGCTACTTTTAGTTCATACTAAGCACGGGCTTAAAATATATATATAAATATATATATATATTGCTCTATACATAAATATGAGATGTATGTTTGGGCTAAGCAATGCTTTAGTTATAAACTTAATGTGGGTGGTGAGGGGCTCTCGGCAAATGCTAACACAGCAATAGCAATAATACTATACATATGTACGATAAATGTAGTACTTACACCAAAATCTACGATCTAAGCTAGCTAAAGTTGCTTTGGAGCTATATAACTAAGCTGATAATTAAGATTAAGACGGGGATATATTCAGATAAGTGGCCTAGGTTGATTCTTAGTTGAATAGAAAGTTTATTTTTTGTTTGTAACCATTATTACTATTATATTTTCTATGATTAACCATATAATTTCCCCAAATTTCCCTCTTATTCTTCCCTTACACACTAATTTCCCTCTTCAATTAATTTCTTAAAATAAAATATAAACCTTATTTTTGTTATTAATTATTTTAACAATTATTTTTCGTATAATCGTATAAGCTCCCATATAATTTTCTTAAATTTCCCTTTCAGTCTTCCCTAAGCCACTAATTTCCCCTATGCATTGAGTTTCTTTATTTAAAATATATATTTTCACAAGTAATTTCCTTAAATTTCCCTATCAGTAGATAGGGATAGTCTTCCCTTAGCCACTAATTTCCCTTTCCAATTTAATTTCCTAATCCCCAAAAAGTCTTCCTAAATATCCCCCTTAATATTCCACTCAAACCAAGGCCACCTAAACCTTATCCCCGTAGCAATTGCAGCTAAAACCAAAAGCAAATCTAAGACATATGATACGGTTACTCCCTACGATATAACCCATATACATCTATATATATATATATAACTTTTTGATGTCTGCATGTTAATATAACCCACAAGCCATTCGAGAACTTTACCCGAAGCAAGCTTAGGTTACAACAGAAAAATATATACATAAATTATATTTATAGGAATATACAGATAATTATGCTATATACGATTGATATTTGATAAGCGCGTTATATTTTCTAGATTCCGATTGTGCAATATTTTTTAGTAGCCTGAAAAAACAAAAAAAAAAAAAGAAAGCGAAATGAAAACGAATTTTTATTTTTATAAAATGCGACCAAAAACCAAAATGGGGGAAGAAACTTAAACCCTAATTCTGATTTTCTATTTCATATTATTTGCTATCTGCAAATTCTATTGAGCATTTTGTCCAGCTTAGACCCAATCGATCAAGATATACACACAAACACACACACACACAAGTACTGTACCTTCTTAGTGACAAAGGATTTTTGCCGGAGAATAAAAAAATGATAAGAAACTGTACTCATTCCTGCCCATTAGATGACCTTCATATACTAGAGAACTGTAACCCTCTGCTATATAACTGCTAAATAACAAAAAGATATATACATAAATGCCATGCTATATACACCACAGACACAGACACTTGCATTATAAACGTATCTGAACAGACATATGATTGTAATACCCACATATATATATATTTACATCTATATATACATAAAGCGTACTTATATTATAAATCAAAAATCGAAATCGAAATCGTGTATTCGCCCTATATACGTGTATATCCAACCCACAAGAACCCATAACATTCAACGGCTTCAGAAAAAACACCAAACCAAATCAAATACCAAATACTTTTCTATGTAATCCCCTCACACATCAATCAAAATTATCATGATACCATGAGGAATATTTACTCGATATTTACACACCTAATACACGGCTGCTATATTTCTATATCTATAAAGGGGGAAGCCTCCTAAAAAATCCTTAGAGATTTGAAATTACTTTTAAAAGGGGCCAAAAAGTAGGCAATGATCTTTGTTAAATATTTCAAAGCCTACTTTTGGGCGTTATTTAAAGAGATTTCAAATCTCTGAAGTTTTTTTTCTTGGCTTTAACCCCTCGTTTATCTATATCTCGATTACTTTACCATGTATACACTGAGCGAAATGCTAAAACGGAAATGCTTTAAGACACTGTTATGTTTGGCCTACTTATATAAACATTTAATTAGCATAAATTCAACTCGTATAAAAGAATGGAACCTCTGCCTGTTATGCACTTTATCCTATAAATGATATTATATTATGGAAAAGAAAAACAAAATCAAAAAACTTGAAGAAAAACTCTTATTAAGTTCATGTACCAATCTCAAAGAAGACTTAACTCGACTAAGTAACTAAATCATTTCCGATAATCACTCTCACACACTCCAAACTTTGCTCCCTCACCTGTAACTCAGTGCTCAACGAAACAGTTTTCCATTATCCTAAAACTATATATATCAAAAAAATCTCACAGCAAAAGCTATCCCTTAAAAACAATAGAACACTGCCCTCCCCCAAGTTCACACACTGCCCCGAAAACCGAAACCCACTTCCCCTCTAACTTTAAGTAGCAACATTCTCCAAGCTCAAAAAAGTCACAAAAAATATATAAAACAGCTTAATAATGAAAACCTAAAATCCCCCAAGAAAAACCCTTAGCTAAAACGTAACTAATATATATAAAATGCAAAAAACAAAAACACAAAAATTGAAATGCAATTTCAGCAAAAAAAATTTATATATATGGATGACGAAAAACTAGCTTAAATATTTTGGGCATAAGTTCAAACTCCAGCTGCGACATCTAGTTTAAATTGGAAGCCTTCGTTCTATCGCCTGGGTTCGAGACATATACTTCAGATACTTAGCCTTATAATGAATGTGTACATTTTATGCGCGTCTCGGTTGATGTCAACATTTTTGAGCTATTGAACCACCTTAATGTGAAACAAAAATAAAAATTAAAATAAAAACAAAAACAAAAACAAAAAAGGAAAATAAAAACAAAAAATAAAAAACATCAAAATAATAAATCAAGAAAAAACAAATGGAAATAATTCAAATAAATATGAGATAATTTTTGAATAAACTTTTATGGTGGTTTTAATGGAAAAGGGGAAAGTTTTTATACGTTTTTTGAGGCAATCAAGTTTATTTTATAATTTAAATTTAGAGAAATTCTCAAAGATAATTTTAGGGAAATATTCAAAGAAATTTATGTTACAATTTATTTTTAGGGAAATTCTTAAAGCTGAAAGATAATTTTAACGGAAATTCTTAAAGATAATTTTAGGGAAATTCTCAAAGATCTTAGGGAAATTCTCAAAGATAATTTTAGGGAAATTCTCAAAGAAATTATAAAAAAAAAATATTTTTAGGAAAATTCTTAAAGCTTTAACTTTGTTCGTATTTTATTTGATTTTTTAAAAGGTTTTATTGTTCTTAATTTTGAAGAAAATAAATTACAGGGGTATATATTGAATTGTTTTAATTTGTTATACTTTAAAATATATTTTCCTATCTTTTTTCTTTAATTTCCTGTTCAAAATCAACTTAAATATTTCAGTTTCCAAAAAAACCTCCAAAAACCTCTTCCCCCAATAAAACTTTCTCTTTCATCTTAATTAGTTACTTGTTTTTATTTTATTTAATGATATTTATTTTCTCATTTTATAGATAAATTCCTGGGCTGAGAGTATGAAATAAATAATTTGTTGCGTGGTGCATGCACTTAGAAAACTAAAGAAGCCTTTTTCCAAAGCATTCTCAGATTCTAGAATCGAAAAATAGCATAGAAAATGGCATCAGTCGGTTGATAATGGATGAGTGGATGGAGTGGCGTCCAGTGACCCCCTCAAAGGGCCACGGCATCGACGGGCTGCTGCTGCTGAACCTGGACAGGATCGCTAACCTCGCTGGCATCGTCATTGACCACAATGACCTCATTGGTGGGCACGGCGGCCTCCTCGAAGGAATCATCGATGGACTCGCCGCTGGCACGTACCTCGTTCTCGGACTCTGGGACAAACTCGGCCACCTCATCCTGGGCAGGATCGATTTTGTCATCAACGGTGGGCTGTTTGGCCGGAGCCTCAGTTACGGGAGCAGCAGCCGGAGCATTCTGTGGACGATTTCCGCCCAGGAAATTGATGATACCCTGGAGGGGATTGCCACTACCCTGCTGCTGTTGAGCTGGAGCCGCCGCTGTGGCATTGTTATTGCCACCGAAAACATTATTCACAAACTGCTGGATGGGACCTGGCGGACGTGGCGTGGTGGAAACAGCCGGCTGGGAGTTGGTCAGACCCGAGAGTGTGTTCTGGAATTGGTTACCCAAATTGCTGGCAAACTGCTGGATGCCCTGGAAGGCCTGTGTGGTGGAGTTGACCACCGATTGGGCGGCATTCTGCACCACCTGAGTGGCCTGTGTAAATGCGGCTTGGGGATTCAGGAAGCCAGGTACTGTGGGCGCCGGCGTGGCCTGAGCGGCGGCGGCGGCATCATCGGATTGGACGGGAGCTGCAGCGGCAGCTGGCTGCTGCTGTTGCGGCTGGAACTGATTCAGGAACTGGCCAATGGGGGAATTCTGGATCAATTGCTGGACAAAGTTTCCTTGAGTGGTGCTCTGCTGGGTGGGCGTGGCCTGGGTGGCCTGACGGACCTGGGGATGGGCGGGATCCTCTTGGTTTTCGGACTGATCTTGCTCTAAGGGGGAGAGTTCTTCGGCAGCAGCGGGGACGGGAGCTGATTCTTCGGCTGAGAGAGTTTTTAAATTAATGGCAGCTGGCTGGGCTTCCTCGGGGATAAGTTCGAGAAGAGCTGGGGTCTCCTCTTTGATTTCCTGAGGCTTCTCCTTGGGTTGCTGAATTTCCTCGGGGGTTTCCTTGAGTTCCTTGGCCTTTTCCTTGATTTCTTCTTTGATTTGTTCTTTGATTTCCTGGATTTGCTCCTGGATTTGCTCCTTGATTTCGGGGGTAATTTCAGGCTTAATTTCTTCCTTGATTTCAGTCTTTAATTCCTCCTTGATTTCAGGCTTAATTTCTGGCTTTAATTCCTCCTTGATTTCTGGCTTAATTTCCTCTTTGATTTCTGACTTAATTTCTGGCTTAATTTCTGGTTTAATTTCTTCCTTAATCTCCGGTTTTTCTTCTTTAATTTCAGGCTTAGTTTCCTCCTTGATTGTGGCTATATTCTCCTCTAGCCTGGGTTTAATCTCCTCCTTAACCAAAGGTAAAGCCACTGGAGCTGGCTGCTCCTTCTCCTCCACAACGGTCACAGGAATATCCTGGGGCAACTGCACCACTCTGGCTTGGCTTACAGCCAGGAACAACAGGATCAAGGCAACTGGCTTCATGTTTTTCCACACTTTCACGTTTTAAATATAATTTTAAATTTAATAAAAATATTTAGTTTTTCGTTTACAAAATGCCTTCGTTCACAAGCGCCTCACGGCTGCAACTGTTTGAAATTTCTTTAGGCCCAACGCATTTTATACAAATCGTCAGAGCCGCCGAAGCCGACGCTGGCAGAGCGTCGACGCCGAAGACAAACAGGGCTAAAAAAAAAAAAAGAAGAGATGGAGAAGGCAGTTGGTGGGAGAGTTGGTAGTGGAAATATCAGCAATATCAAAGCCACTCCATCCTCCTGCTGGCCAATTCTTGGCGGCGAGTGTCATTGAACTGATATACTGGTACTGGTCCAGGCCATCGAAAAGGGTTTCTTCTTGGCCTCTTAAGGCTTTGCCAGATCGCAGCTAAAGAAACTGCACACACATAATTGGCCAAGTCGTGGCCTGGCATCCTCCTTCATCAATCATGTTTGTTTTAAAGACTTTACGGCAATCAATATTTGGTTTGTTCAAGGATGATTGCAGTATGCCAAAAGGGGATCAAGGAGGTAGTTTACCAAGGGTTCTTACAACTCGGGAATATGTTGAGGATTTAGAAGTAAAAATATATGTATATTTCCTAGGGATTATCTGCTTATTTTACATATTTTCTTAGCTTAAGATTAGGTAAGGGAAATGTTAAATAATACCTATTTATTTAGATGGAAAAACTGAGACTAAAAATTGGAACTTAGGAAAAGGATAAGAAAATATTTTAAAATGTACATTCCATTTGGGAATATCATATATTTTCTTTAAAGAATTAAAAAAAAATACAAATAATACTTTTACTAGCAAAATAAATATTTGGAAAGTGGTAAAATATAATTAAAAATGTATTAAATATTTTTTTTCTCATATAAAAAAATCTGTAAAATATATATTTATATTATTTCTAAAAAAAAAATGTAAAGGATATTAAAATCATGCCATTATAGCCTCAATTAGCTTACATTGTCCAACTGTGCGGCGATTAGTCTAGCCTTTAAAGTCTCTACTTCGATCATCGTCTGGCTAAACTCCCCCTTTTCCCCACCATTTTCCCCCCTCTATATATCCCCCATATATATATTTTTCACTCTCATTCCTTGTTGCCTGCGACATTTGATCAGCAGACTTTTCTTGTTTTCTTGTTTGGATAAACGCTCCTACAAGAAGTACAAGAAGAAACCCATTTGCGCCGACGCGACGCGTTCTGCTGGCTGGGATCTTCGTATCTTTGTATCTTTGGTTCTGCAGAGCTTTGGCTTTGCTTTGGTGGAAACCCGTTCCCAAGACTAAAAAACCTGCTCTGGCTATTTTTAGAGTCAATTAGCTTTGGACCAACGAAGACAACGATGCAGATGCATATGCAGAGGCCTGGGTTGCATCTTTGGGATGCGTTTTCACCCATTCTGGGTTAATAATTCATTAGAAATGCAACAACGCCGCCCACGAGGCCAGCGAACAAAGCTCGGGCTACTAATGTTTATTCTATGCAAATGACCACCATTTAAATGTAGTTAAATGGGTCAAACTCTGGTCTGTCTGGTTGGGAGAAAACTTTTGACTAGAAGGAAAAGTTATCTGGATATATGGCAGAAGACTTGCACGATATCGATCGAGATTTAGTGACCACGATCGAGGGGCAGGCAGAACAAGTTCTTGGTCAAAGAAAAAGGGTTTAAACCAAAGTACAAGTACAAGAAGGTAACTAATAAAAAAGTAAACGATAAAGGAAGTTTAGGTTGGAGGGTAATGATAGGGGAATACCCTTGGAAATGGGTTTTATTTAAATTTATAATTTGTATAAAATCTAAAACACCTTATTTTAGGACTATAAAAATACCTAAATGAATTTAGAAATATTTGGCTATTTAAAATACATTTTTGTTTATCCTTTAAATTAATAAATTAAAGACTATGCTTAAGAAATATAATAAGAATTAAAAGTTATATTTACCGAATGTAAATACTAACAGGAGTAGGAATTTTCCAAAATGTTCTATTCAAAATCCTTTATTTTCATATAAATTCAACCTTTTTTGTACAAGTTAATCCTAATTTAAGCAACACCCTTTCCTTAGTTAGAGCATTTAAAGCTAAAATCAAAGATCGAAAGGACATTGACTTGACTCCGTGGATCGATCTCTCTTAAGCGATCTCTGCTCAGTTTTTTAATGTTTTTTTATTTGCTTTTTTATTTCTGCAGCCGGCAAATTGATTTCGGTACAAACACGTTTCTTCCAATCCCAAAAAAAAAAAGAAAACCCATTTGGGTTCTTTGGATTTTTATGGCTTTTCTGGGACTTGCTTAATTGTTTTTGCTCTCTTTAATTTTGTTGTAATTTTTTTTTGCTTATTTCTTGGCCCCAAAAATATTTGCTCGAGTTTCGGTTTCGGCCTGGGCTGACCAAGATTATGCAATGGCACTTTTTTCGCTCCCCATTTGTTGTTATCGCACACACAATTGGCTGTCGAATTAACACCTTGCTCACATCCATCGACAGGTGGGGGCGACAGCGTCGACGAATGGGCGTGGCAGCCAAAAATCATTACTCTAAACGGTGGCAACTTTCACTCAACAATCGTGCGGAATACCAAAAAAAAGAGTTTTTAACAAAAACAACAAGCACAAAATGCAAATGTAGGTGACAAAAAAAAAAAAAACAACAAAAACAGTAGTGGGAGCTGTCAATCAGGCGATCTTCGTCATCCGAGAAATTACCACACTTTATCCCAATGTTTTTTTGGGCTGTAATATTTGTGTCATATTTTGTATGTAGTCAAGGTCACCGTTTTTTTTTTTTTTTTGCGAAATTTGCCAAAGAAAAGTATTGTTTTTTTTATAGTTGTAAGAAATGTCGACCCAAGGTTATAAGGGGAAGTAATATTTTAAAATGTGCCAGAGGTTGGTTTTTTTAGGGTAAACTAAGTGATTTTCACAGTATTCGATTTTTTATTTATTAAATATAAAAAACCAAGAGTCGTATTTAAATTATTTAAATTAGTGGATTTTCGCATTTTAAATTTTAGACACCACAATTTTAAAAAAATTTTCATAAAATCAATTTTTTTTGTAGTGTGTCTTTATTAAAAAATAGTACTTTTTTTAAATAATTCCGATTTTTTTATGTATTTAAAATATATATCAAGCCCTACCGCCTAGGTGGCGCCATATTCAATTAGTAAAGTTTCTCACCATTGCCGTTCATCCATTTCTTCAACCAGGTGGCTAGCTTTGCTGGGCGTCTATAGCAAAGTTTTTAACCATACCCGGCTTGCTCGTATCTGTGTGACCAGGTGCCGCAGAGAATAAAATACTCTCTTATTTGAGAGAATTTTTATGCAATTTTTATAGAAAATCAAGATTAATTTTCAAAATAAATCATTAGTTAATTTAATTTATAACGTTGCGCAATTTTGTACACATACATTACCTTTGGAATTCGCTAGATTAACATTAAAATCTAGCTATATTTATAGCTATAAATTATCCCGAAAAAGCTGAGCCGGCATCCCTGGCCTGAACATTGGTCACACTGTTTTTTGTTTTTCCTTTTTTACTCTGCGGGTCGCCGTTTATAAAGTTTATTGCAAAATTACACAAGAATCGGTCGCGGAAAATCAACGAAAACATGTGCAACGCGTGCTAGAGGCGTGCCGCGTAGCCAATGTGCTGTGGAAACGGTTAAACGGCAGGTGCGTAAGCCAGAAAGCACGCGGTTCGCGTCACTTGCAACAACAACAAACACAGGCGCTCGGTGCAACACACAAACACAGGCGGACACAAGCAAACACACAAACATACACCCACGAGAGCGCGCACGCACACACATGCAAACAGCGACGCACATGTGAGCAAAGCAACACAAAAAAATAAACGAAAATTAAATAAAACCAACAAAATAAGAGCAAACAAGGAAGAAAAGTGTTGAAAATAAAAACAACATAAATTCTTGTGCAAGTTTCACGGAAAAAAATTGAATAAAGTGAATGGAAAATTCAACAAGAGCTGTGAAGAACTATTTAAATCATTTCTCTAAATTAACAATAAAAAAGGCCTCCTCTTATTTAGTTAAAACTTCCCAGAAGCATATCAACAATATTTCAATAATGCTAATAAATGTCCCCCAAAATATATGCCAAAAATATCAAGTATAACAAATGCAATTGGAAAATCATATTTATAAATAAATAATTAACTAAATTATATAGAATTATATACATCAGCACTGTGTTGTTATCCCAAGTTTTTCTTGTATTTTTCGCCTTTGTTTGATTTTATGCATTATTTCCTGGTTACCCAATTGCTTACCTAGCAACCCCCCTTACCTCAGATCCCCCCTCTGCCTAGTTGCTAGAAAAACAGCTGCTGATTAAGAAATTTCGCCGTTTTCCCCTATTTTTATCAGCTGATATATACCGCCCACTTAGCCAGCCCCCTTCTTGCACCTGGAAAAGACACACAAACACACACACAGGTGACTAATGCACTGTTCGCGCAGTTTGTCAGCTGCTGACGTCGTGGACAAAACAACAATAACGGCAACAACGACGGCAGCGTCCACAACAACAATAGCGTCGTTCTATAAGGCAGCGACGTCGGCGTCAGCAGCGGCTTCTGTCTGCACAACGCCAACAACAACACCGCGAAAATCGAAAATAAAAACAAAAGCTATGGCCACTACTACAACAACAACAACAACGCAGCAACAGCAGGGAGCAGCAACAAATGCTAAAGATGGTAAGTCCAACCAAAAAAATTTCAAAAATCTAGAGGTAAAATATAGTTAAAGGCGACACAGAAAAAAGGGTGGAGAACACTCCAAGTTTTACTGGGTTAAATAAAGTTCAAGGTGAATTTTTGCTAAACAATATTTTAAAAATTACCTATGGCCATTTTATTTATTTTACAAATATATTAAACATTTTTTATAGAAATATATATATAGAGAAAATTATTAATAACTTTATTAAAAATCATATTCTGATTTAGTTAATGATTTTACCGAAAAGACTTTTCAAAAATTATATAAACTTGAAGAAATTTTTTGTGGTTTTTCAATCAGATTTAGATTTAAATTGAGGAAGGTTTTATTTTCTTTTGTAAATCTAAAAAAATTTACTTGAACAAATATATAAATCCATCAAGAGATTGAGAGAGCTTTAAAAATAAGAAAGGAAAGTTCGGAAGACACGATTTCTTTTCTAAAATATATTTATCATCACTTTCGAATGCCAAAAGAGCTTTAAACGTAGCATTACTTAACTTCTTCTCAGTAGTTAAAGATATAGCCAGTAAATTGTCCAAAAATATAGCCATAAAATACCTTTATAAGTGACCTACAAAAGGGGGGACAAAAGATATATATAAAGTGCATATTATATGCAAAGCCAACTGGGTTAAAGTTCAAGGCAAACCTAGAGTTTAAGAGGCGAACTGAATGACAAACTTAAATGCAGCTTAAGAAGCTTTAGTTAATTGTTGAATTAAAATAAAGTCTAAACATTTAAACATTTACTTAATTTATAAATGTTCAAGATCTTCTATATTTACTTTTTTCAAGACAACAAAACCCCCAGCTTTCCTTGAACACAAAACAACTAAATACAATTTAAGACGACTTAGAGTGGAATTATCATTTAATCTCCAACAAATAAACTTATAATTAATGTTTGAGAGGCCTTCGCTGGCGATTTGCTCAAACTAAAATTTCATAATTTCATAATTTCCTTGTTTAACTTTAGTTTTACAAAGTCTTTCACATTTGTTTGTTTCTTGGAACACACACAAGAGCCTGTAATCCTAATCCATCAAGGCTTAATCTTTTGTTTTGTTCTGAATTCTCCACCAACGCCATATGCCCCTTCTCTTTCTACTCTTTCTACGGGCCCATTGTCTTTCTCTCTCTTTCCCTTCTGCCCCTCTGACGTAACTTGTTGAGCAACGACTGCTGGCGAATGGATTTGTTTCTGGCTTTTGGTGAAAGAAAAGTTTTTATTAATATCAATAACCAAAAGAGCGAAGCGGCGAGGGCAACAAATAAGGCAAGAAATTAATGAATGCCGCGGGCGAATAAAATTCAACAACAAAAAGAGAAGCATAAAAGCAGCAACAAAAGCAACAAACCATAACCAGCTTAACAACAATAATTAAGAAGTGCCGGCCTGCAAAAAAAAAGTGTAAAAAATTACATATACATTTAATTGCCAAGGCGGATAATGGTAGCATGAATAAAAAAATGGGAGAAGTGGTGCAGGGGGACAGCAGCTGGGAAGGTCAGCTAGAGGCCTGAAGGTCATAAGCATTTCGACGTTGTCGTCACCTCTGAACCCGCTCGAATTTATTGATTTTACACGCAGCAGCCACAAAAAAGAGAGGAATAATCACAAAAAAAAGAAAAGGAAAAACAACAGCTACAACATCAGGCATAATTCTCTTTCCCTGCTGAGTACACTTTACCTTTACAGTGGGCCCTCAAATTGAAGAATAACTATTTTCTATTCTATAACTATTTTCTTGAATATTTATCAGAGTAATATTGATGTTGATAAAAATAAAATGAAGAATAAAGAAAGCCTCTTAGAACAATTTATGCACGCTTTGAACTTATAATTCCCAATGAGTTTAAGCAATTAATATATTTTCAAAATCTTAATTATTCGAAAAAAAACAAAAATAAACTAAACTAGTTTTGTATTAAATACTTCTTTTGTACTTACAAAATTATAATTCCAATTAAAATCCCTTTTCACCAGCATCCACTGTACCTTTTATTCATATTTGTATGGGCCAAACATCCACACAAATCCAGTGACTTGTGCGGCTTTTGCTTTTGCTCTCCGAGTTCAGTTTCAGTGTGTGGCTTATGCCAAAGGCCAAATGGAAAAACCTGCTTTAAAAGCCAGCCAAAGAAGCACACCAAAAACCCAACGCACAGCTACAACTACAACTATTATATAAAATCCCCTCCATGGTCACAGTTAGATGCTAAAATCGTGTGTTGTTTTCTTATATATATGTATTTTTGCACATATATTTGCAAGAAAGCTTGGTTAGTTTGATCAACTGTAGCAAAGCTAGAGAAACAAATCAAAATCTTCTAATTAAATCAGAGCTAACGGTTGCCGGTTAACGGTTTTCGTCGATAAAATTTGCCAGCATTGGTTTTTGTTTGCTTCTTTTTGGCATAGATAACATTGCTGAAATGCCAATTAACCTGGCGGCTCTGCTTCTTTTTTATCCCAACATTCCTATTTAGAAGTAATTTTTGGTGTTTTTCTTATCAACTAAAAAAAAAACATAAAACAAGGAATGTTTGATAAGCAAAATGACACAGCGGTTAAAATGATTCATGTGAGTGAAATATTATGGAAAGTACAAATGGACTTTGAATTTTCTAAACACAAATCAATAAATATAAAGTAGGGTGACTGGGCAAGGGGCAGTGTATAAAATTGTGTTACAATCTTACAATAAATGGAGATAAATTGTTATATATCCAATTCTCAAGTACGATTTCAGTCAAAAACCGTGAAAAGTATGGAGGTCTCAATGACTTAGAAAAATAAGTACTGATGAGATTTTTTTTACCTAAAAACTAAAAAACGAATAAATACTAAAAGATATCTGTGTGTTTTTAGTCTGCTTATAAAATACATCTATCACTTTATTTATTTTTAAATTAACTCTTTCCAAAGATTATCCCCTTATCCAAATCGATGCCCACACATTTTCTCCCCCTTTTTTAACCGGAATTAATCTCATTTAATTGTCACAAATGTTTATCAGCTCAACTCTTCTCTCGTATCTCGTTAGTATTGACATTGCATTTAGTTGTTTATTCTTTTATTCCTTTTATCAGTTGTGATTTCGCTGCTTATCGCAGCAACTGCAACTTTACCCAGGGCAAATACAAAAAAATATATATAAACAAACAGCAGGGAAAAAAGTGTGCAAGTATATTTTTTATTTTTCCAGCTCAGTTGCGCTGCCATTTTCAATTAGTGCTCGGCACCGTAGAGTCAATACACAAAATGCTCTATAATTTTTCTATTTAATTTGGAAACCCACAACCCAAACTCAAACCCCAATCGCCGCTGATAATTTTTTTCAAATATTTAATGATCATAAGGCAGCAAAGACAAACACACGTTGGCCTTTTATTTGTCGTTGGATAAACACGAAATACAAAATGCGAAACAAATTTTTGCAATTAGTGGATCGCTAATAAAACATATAGTGGCTGCAAAAAACAAACTCAAACAGGGCAGCCGTCTGCCTATTGACATATCGGTGGCATTCAGACTGAATTCCCACAGCTGCTGCTGCTGATGCTCGCTTCACGTGCTTTTGGATGCGGCTTCATTTGCTGAATGCATTTTCCACCGGCTGGACGGACGGGCGTCATTTTTCAATTGCCCAACCAACCCGGCCCCCTGGTTTTGCCCTAGCATTTTCCCAGCCACGCCTGGAGTGGCAGTTTGTCATGAACGAAGAGGCCAGGTGTCGGTCTGCTCATCGCGTTTCCTGTTTCCCTAGTAGGCACTCGGAAAAATATTTAAGAGAAACCAAATTTCAAGTTGGAAATAAAATTTAAAAAAGAGAGTTCATTCTTAAGCTTAGAAAGTACTTTGTAACATTAAAAATTCAGCAAGAAATCAGGTATAAACTTTTTTAAAATTCTTAGAAATCATAAATATATTGTTAAACATTTTTAAAAATTAGTTCCAGATTTTATTTTAATTTCAAATCGAAAAATAAACTTTTATGTTGGAATATAAATTAAGAAGTGAGAGTTCATTTTTGGGTTTATAAACTATTTTTAAACTTTAAAAATCAGAAAAAAATCAATTACGAATTTTATTAACATTCTTAGGAAGCATAAATATATTTTTAAAAATTATTTAAAGTTAGTTTTACATTTTATTTCACATGCAAAATCATATATTATTAAATTTAAACCTTAAATTAATAAATTAGTTTGCTTTACATTATTATAAATATATTTGTATAGCCAAATATATATATTAATGGAAATTAATTTCTTCCCTATAATTTTTGTAGTTATTTAACTTCTAGTTTTTTCTTTACAAATTTTTCCCTGTGCATCAACTTAACCCCATCTCAGCTGAAAAAAAAAAAACTAACTCGGTCGGGCTCAGTTCGCAGTTGGCTCTCGGGGATTGCAATTTGATTTGTGGGCGAGTCCGTCGCGGTGTGAAGTAGTCTTTGGCTAAATTGCTGTGAGACTTTTCGCCAGACTTATGAATGAGTTTATTGTGCATTCTAACAACTTAACTGGGTCTTCAGAGGCTGCAACTGCCACAGCCTGCTTCGGGGGGTTATATTTCACATTTAATTGTGGCAACTTGACGGTGGTGTCACAAAGTTAACTCCAGGCTCAAGAGCACTTTGCAATTGGAATGGAATTTTTAGAAGTGCATAGTTGCTAGATTACTGCTGTGTGTGTGTGATTTATTAAAAAAATTAATTTAAATAAAATGACAAACGATGGTTGAATTTCAGATTTCAAGTGGTTATTTGATGAAATAAACAAAGTAGATAAAAGTGGCACTTGTATAAGGGATTTTATATCAATATTTCACATTTAAAAACGTATTCTGTGTCAAGAGGATTCACTTGCAGGTATTTAATTTTAATATATTTTTTTGTGGCTAAAATTATTTAAATTAAATGTAAAAAAATACATTTTAGCTGAAGTAAGCCTTTTTAAAGGTTTTTCCCTTCATTTTAAACACCTTATAATACTCTACGAACCCTGTTTTTACTTAAACAATGACTCAGTTGAAGTAATTTCCATAAATATCTGCACTTTTGGGTATTTAGTTTCCTTATTTGCACTTGTTCGCAGCTCATTTGTTGTATAGCAACTCCTTTCGTTCCCAGCTAATTTGTCTTGCACTTCACTTGAATTTCAACCCCTTTGTATCTTGTGCACTTTGGCGCTTCCGCGCTAATTTGCTTAACGTAATTTGCATTTCACAAATGCCATTCGAGGCGTGTGAATAAAAAGTATAACAAAAATTGAGAGAAAAAGGGAAAAAATCAGGAAAAAAGTGTAGAAAAAATACAGCAAAAATTACAGAAAAAAATTAGAGAAAAAAAGTCAAGAAAAAACCCGAAGTGTGATTCGCTGTCAGACTTTAATGAATGGCCTGCGGTCCATGTTAAGCTCTGTTTACCGAATATTGACTATTCCAACGCCCTCACCCGCCCTAATTGTTGCTAATTACGCGCATAAAATTAAAATCTATAGAAGGTGGATTCCTCCGACTCTGACTCAACCGATTCCCAAATTGTCTGCCTCTGGGCTGGCGTTCTGTTTTATGTTCTCTGCTTCATTACGATTTTTATTGCTCAAAAAAAACCAAAAAAAAAAAAAAAAAAAATGCAGACAAGAAATAATAAATAAAGCAGGAAAACCCAAAAGTTCATTAGATGGAAATGCAGGGAGAAATCTTACGGTAGCATCTTTCTTTCTTTTTTTTTGATAAAAACCGAACTGGACGTCAATGCAACGATGCCTCAAGTATTTCCATTTGAATTCCCACTTTCCTTTACTCTTTTCCTGCTTTTCCCGTGTTGGTTTGCCTCTTCTTTTTTCTTTTCTGAAGAAAATCAAATGGCGCGTGGTCGCATAAAATTTGTTTTCAGTCGGTTTGTTGCTTGAGTCCTTTTGGATTAGTGATGGAAACGTGACCAGATGTAATTGCTTTTCATTTTGATATACAGAAGGTTGACAGCTTGAAAAGTGAAACCAAAGCTTAGCTGCCTAAAAAAATAAATCAATCAATTGGATAGTAAAGAATTTGTTGAGTTAAAAATACATTAAATATATTTAAATAAACAGAAAACGATTAAAAAAGCTGTATTTATGAGAAATATTTCCAAAAGGCTTTCTAAATTTGTATTTTAAAGATTTATTGACTTACTCTCAGACCCCACATTCCTTTTCAATGACCAGAAACCTCTTTTAATGTCTAGATTCCATCCCAAAATCGGGTTCATCGTGAGCATGATTCATGCCACACCTTTGGTCTTCTGTCGGGATTCCAAAGACACAAATTTTCCCCTTTTTTCAGTATCCCTTCATCATTAGGCGGAGCCCCTAAAGAGTTTCCACTCGAATAACGCCGAATGTTCTGTGACGTATCGTGGCGGAATCATCTCGGACATCATCGCCTAACAATTTCTGTTCCTCCTTTTTGTTGTTTTGTTGTGTTTATTTCAATTTTAATTGTCGCTCGCCTCGTTTTGCCTGTCATCGAACACAGCACACAAAACATTAAAAAAAAACACAAACTTTCAAAGAGGAAAAAAAAAAAAAAACGAAAGGAAAATCGTTATGCCAAAATGGGAAACTCGCAATTTCGGTTTTGTTTGTGTTTCCTTTTTGCATTTCAATAGACCGGCCGGCCGAGTGTGGGGCGAATCGATTGCTATTGCGAGAAATTTCGTATTTATTATTAAGTTTTGCATATTTTGCAAATTAAGTTTCGCCCGCCACTGACGCACAACTACCAAATGGGCTGGAAAATCTGCTCACTCATGGCAATTACCACGGTTTTACGGCCTTTGCACCATCTCGGCCCTCTCCTCTTTGGATATAATTGGAAAATTTAATCTATTCAAGTACCTGTCCCGGACACTGATTGATTTATTCCACCTCGGAAGAAGCTGCAGCCGAATGTCCGATTGTCAATTGCATGCCGATGGTCATCTGAAACTAATTAAGCTGATATTTAAGACATATTTCAGGTATATTAGAGGTGGTTCTAAATCTTAATGAACGGTGGGTTGGGTAGTGATAATGGAATTATATAAAAAATAAGAATTTTGATTAAATTTTGAGAGTAGAATATTTTTATGGGGATTTATTTTGACGAGTTTATTAATATTTAATAAAGGTTTATTTTCAGTACCATAAACTACTCTTAAATTATCTCAAATTTAGTTTTGCTCTTCCGCTTACTTCCTTAAATCCTAAAAATCTCTTGTATATATCCCAAATTTTTATTTATTTCCCTTTTTCGTATTGACTTTACACCCTTTGAAGATTTCTCCACCACAAATCCCATAATGAAAACCGAAATTTCAAACAACACTGACCACTGTCACTGTGCACAGGACACAGGACACACTCAGACCCTGCGACTATCTCTACCCTTCTCCCCAAGTGTCCTTCGCAGGAGGACCAATGTCCGACATGTATGACGGTTCCAAGTGCTAACCGCACCGGAACACGCATCAAATCGAACCAAATAGAACCGAAAATTCACACGCTCCAAAGCAAATGCCACCGCAGAATGTGAAATGCACCGGACGACACACTCACTTAGACATTCAAACCCACACAGTAGGGTGTGTCGGGTTTTAGGAGAAAAACGAATTATTTAAAGACATTTTAAAATTGTTTTTTAACTAGTTTGCTTGGTTATAAATTTGTTTTTTAGATAAGAAGAGTCTCCTTTGGGATATGAGGATAAAAATAGGTTTTAAAAAATCAGAGAAATCAGAGAATTAGAATTATATTATAACTCTATTAATATTTTGTTTAATTTCATTTTGAATATAATATTTTATTTATTTATTATTTTATTTATTTATTTATTATTCTATTTATTTATTACTTTATTTAATTCCCAAACTTCAAAGCGACTCACCCTAATAAACATTCCGAGAGATACACGAACTAAATAAAGTGCGAGGGAGTTGGATGTTAGAGTTCTGCCACAATTACTATTTTCCGCATTTCCCTTCCGAATTTCACACCAATTTTCCAATGCACCCGAAACATTTTGCGGTAATTTACCGCAATTTGTAAATATTTAATGAACATTAATTAAATGCAAATGTGAAACATTGCATCGTCTCTGTTGCCAGCTCATCTAGTTTTTCCTTGCATATTTTTTCTCTTCTTTTTTTTTGCAAACAAGGCTACAATTTCATTTAATTTTACTGCCACTTGCAGGAGGCAAAAATAAAGGGAAAGCCAGTTGAAATGAAATAGGAAACTGTAATGTGGAAATTTCGTATTTTTTCGTATTTTTTCCTTTTTCAATTTCAACACACAGCCGGTGCTGCTTCTTCACGCAGGTGTGGGTCCTTTTGGGTTCACACACGCACACATGTCCTGCCCCAGAGCTTGGGCTCAATGTGCGTAACAATTTTTATGAGTATTGCGTTTTATCCACTCGTGTCTTTCAAGAATTTTTATGATTTTTTACCTTTTTTTTTGAGCTGGTTGAGGCCTTGTGTAAAGTTGTTTCCTCTTTGTTGTAGTGCTAGGCATTATAGTGGAAAATTTGTTGTAGGTAGGTTTTCTGCTTTTTTCCGTTTTGTTTTTAAGGCAAAACTATGTACAACGCTTGATTGCGCTTTTCCCTTCGCCTTCCTCTTCGAATGAAACGCCCACAAAGCCTATTATGCCATTTTCTGTTTGTTATTGTGTTCCTGGTCTTTCATTTCTTGTACTTTTAGGTCTCGTTTTTGCTTTGTTTTGTTTTGTTAGTTTCTAATTTTTTCTTTTTTTTGCTGGTTAAGAGATGTCCTTGCTAGAACAGAGAGACCAGAGAGACTGGGTGAACTTTTGGTTGTAGAAAATTACCTTTTTTGGGTGAAGTAGAGATTTTAAAATGTGGAAAAGTACTTTAATACTTAATAATTTGATATTTAACTTTAAAATGAGACAATTTTTAAAAAGGTTGGAGTTCAAGTTCTCTTAATATTAATATTAATATTTATAGATAATATTTTAGCTATTAATAATCAGGAAAGCTAAATAAATTTAATAGAAACCTAGGTTTTATTCAAAACTTATTAAATTTAAATATATTTTTAATAATCCCTCGTCTTAATTAATAATACTTTCATTTTCTTCTATTTTCCCCCCAATCCCTAATATTTTTCCCAGCGTTTTTACCTATATCTAACTCTTATTTATTGACACCATTTAATTTCTCAGTTCTGTGACACACTCTAGTGGTTCCCTCTCTAGAATCCTGTTGTCATTGCAATTGTTCCTTCTACAGCTGTCATTTGAAGGCTGTAATTTGTTTACGGCTTCCTTTTTCGCCCAGAAAACCCTCAGCAGCAGCATCATCATTACACCTCCTGTCTCGCCTGCCTGAATGCTGGAAAATGCCAGGGAAAAATGCGTGGGCATTGGCAACTTTTGCTTTCAGCTGCTGCTTGAGCATTTTCATTTCCATTTCCATTTCCATTTCGATTCCATAACAAAAGCACTTGTGTGTCTGACTGGCTGCGCCTGTCTGTCTATCTATCCGCATGCCGCAGCACCACACACATAAGTATCTCTGAGATATTTTTGGCTATCGCAGCTGGGCTATTTTTAAATGCGGCCGAAACAATCTTTTTGTTTTCCAAACAAACACACAAAATGATTTTGTTTAATTGCCATGACAGACTTATCTGGTTTTATATATTTTCCGTTTATTTTATTATTCTTTCCCCCTCTTATTTTTAGCCTCAACAAAAGTAGATAACTTTCTGGCAGTTGAGATTTTTAATTAGCCATCATTAAGATGCTTTAGCGAACTTGCGAGGTCTAAATAGCAAATTGCTGTCAAAATTAGCGACAAGTTTTTAATATATATATATGAATTTTTTCTCGCGTTTCGGATTTCTTTTGTTGTCCAACCGAAAGATAAGGCTGAAATAACTCCGACCACAAAGCAAAATGTGTAAAGAGTTGGTCTGCAAAAAAGGCACAGAAAAAATCATAATAATAATAATAATAAACATTACAAAAAAGTTTTCTTTTCTCTATAGAAATTGTCGTCGTTTTTTTTTTTTTGCTATCTTTCTTGTGGCTCATTTATTTTCGTTGCTAATTTTTGACATTCTCGCGCTCTTCACAAAAAAAGTCTTTAGAGGTTTTTCTTTTTTTTACTTTAGCTTTTTCTTGGTTGAGAATTTTTGTTAGCATTATTTTTTTATGAGTTGGACACGCGTTCTGCCATTCGATTTGATGTCTATTGATATTTTTTATATTTTTTTTTCTGTTACATTTCGTTTTGGCTTTGGCTTTGCTGTTGACCATAAATTTGCTTGATTCTGCTAATTGACAGTCTCATGAGTCTGCTCAATTAATGCGGTGGAAATTGACGCACGTGCGCTATGATGCGGGGAGATGCCACTGGTACGATGATGATGATATGGTGCTGCTTGCAGTCGTGATCAGGTGGCGTATACTTGATAATTGTTGACACTTGTCACACACAGTCTCCCACTCTAGGCCAGGCAAAGCAATTGAAAATTGAAATTGTCGTAGTTATGGGCAACGCCTATCTTGCCTGGATAAGGGGGAAAATATATAACAAAATAACTAATTAATCAAAAATATTATTAATTTTTTCTGTTTAAAATTTTGAGAAAATTCGTAAATTCGTAAGTATTTAAAAATTGCTTATTTATATTAACTTTTCGAGGGTTAAAACTCTGATGTTAGCCTGGCCTCTTGGGTCTTTAGCAAGAGCTCTCGCATTGTGCCACGCCTCTTGCGACTGGCCTTAGCTTACCGCCCACTTTTTTCCGTGTTTGCATCTTAAGCAACTCCAATCTCCAACTAAAGGTTCCTTCCATTGTTGCTGTGTCACCGATTTGGGAGTTTGGAATTGGTAGCGGAATGAGATTCGCCGGTTGCCTGTCTGCCACTCAACTGGTTCTGGTTTACATCCACACATTCACTCGCAGCTCAGTCCCAGCAATATTTTTCTGGGAAGTATTACAACTAGAGTTTATAGGAAAAGGATTCAGAGATTTCCTATATAAATATACACTTATATAGGAAATGGGAAAATTGTAGATTACGCTTTATGGAGAACGCAATAATATTCTGGTTAATCGGCATTTTTCCATTTCCATTTCATTACATTTCGATTGAAAAGTCTTATCACTCCAGGAACAATCAGCTTTAGGCCAATCCTTATATAAATGCTGTTTTATTCGAATCCAGATCTCAGTTTCATTTCGACTGTGGTACATTTAACAAGTTTAACATAATGAAATCGAAAGTATTTGCGGTGATTTTATTGCTGAAGATTCTACAATTAATCGTAGCAGGTTCGGTCAATATATCCTCAAATGAAACAACACCAATATCCAAAGAGAAAAATTCATTTGTTATCAATTATTTTAACCTGTTGGCTAACATCACCGATCAACTCCAAACCAAAGTACATACTTTGTTCTCCTCTAACAAGATTATAGAGGCCCAGTTAGCAAATGCGGAAAGTAAAATCAATAACGACACCTCGGTTATTATAAGCAAAGATCAACAAATTAAGGATCAACTAAACGAGCTAAAAAAGCGAGATGAACAAGTCAAGGTACAGAATCAACAGCTTCACCTACAGGATGAACAAATCAGGAATAAAAGTCTCGAACTACAAAAAAGTGAAGAAAAACTAACTAATATGACGGAAGTTAATCAGAAATTACAAAATAAATTATTTGTATGCGAAGTTCGAATTAAACAAGATAATGACGAAATCAACAAAAAGGAACAACAAATCAAAGAGGCAAATGAACAAGTCAAGGACCAGAATGAACAGCTTCACCTACAGGATGAACAAATCAAGAATAAAAGTCTAGAGTTAAAAAAAAGTGAAGAAAATCTAACTAATATAACGGAAGTTAATCAGAAATTTCAAAATAACTTATTAGTATGCGAAGGTCAAATTAAAGAAGATAATGAGGTAATCAACAAAAAGGAAGAACAAATCAAAAAGGCAAATGAACTCCTTAAACAACAAGATGAACAAATGAACAACAAAAGTGCTGAGTTAAAGGAAAGTGAGGAAAAAGTAAATAACATGACGGACATTATTCAAAATATGCAGACTCAATTAGATAAGAATATTCAAACACATCATGAGCTGCTCGTGCACAAATATAATATAATAAATGAATTGACCTATGAAATACAGGATAAAAATGACACTATAATGAATATGACAAAAACTATTAACAGCTTAAGAAGTCAATTAGTAAATGCTGAAACTCAAATCAAGGAACAAGATGAAGAGATAAACGAAAAACAACAAAATGTTATGGAGTTTGGTGAACAACTCCGGAACGCCTATGAAAAGTATAGACAACAAAGTAAACAGCTTAAAGAACAAAATGAACAGCTAATGAATAAAACTGAACAACTCAAGCAAAAAGATACGCTTTTGGAGACCAAAAACAATGAAATAAAAACACAAAATGAAAATATCAAGAACAATAAAATTAAGATTAGTTTCCTAAATAACCAAATAGAATCTATCGAGTCAGAACTATCTCAAAAAAGTGATCATCTTTTAATTTGCTCAGCATTCCAACGGTGTCCGAAAGGCCCATCAAATGGTATTTCCAGCATTAAATTACCCGGAGCAGAGGCATTTGAAGCTCCCTGCAATTCAACTGGATGGATGACCATCCAAAAGCGATTCGACGGCTCTGAAAATTTTAATCGCACTTGGAATTCTTACAAGCAGGGATTCGGAGACATTAAAGGGGAGTTTTTCCTTGGTCTGGAGAAGCTACACCAAATGACCAAGGCCCAGCCCCATGAACTTCTCATACAGCTACGAGATCTTTATGGAAACAGTACCTATGCTCACTACGATGATTTTCAAATTGGTAGCGAAAATGAATCGTATAACCTTAAATCGTTGGGTAACTTTACGGGGACCAGCATTAACGGGCTCAGATTTAACCTTGGCATGAAATTCACCACCTTTGATCGGGATAATGATAAGCTGGTTACTAACTGCGCGAATCATCTTCTTGGCGGTTGGTGGTTTAACAAATGTGGCGAAAGGTATTTAGAATTTTTAAGCAAGTTTTCTTTGTGAATATAATATTCAACTCTCTTAATTTTGCAGTTCACTCAATGGCAAATATTATAAAAGAGGAGGTTACCGTATGGATGGCGTTTTCTGGCCAATTTTTGTAGGCGGCAAATGGAAAAGTAATATTTCTTATATGTATACTGAAATGATGATTAAACCGAAAAATTATTAAAATAAAATTTAATAATTCTAAAGTTATAAAAAATTATAAAGAAACTGTTATGAAAATTTGCATTCTATATAATTTTATCTAAATAAAAAATAAAGTTTTACAAAGATTTTTATTAAAATATTAAAAAGTTTATAAAGAAATGTTAGTAAAAACAAATTTTCTATTATATATTGAATGCAATATAATGTTTACTTAAATTAAAAATAATGTTATATCGATTTTTCTAATAAAATTTTTTACTTTGAAGAAAAATCAGAAGCTTATTTTAATTATATTTAATTTGATTATTACAAATCCATTAGAAGACATCTTTTCAGTGTAGGCTGACGACAATTGAATGCTCCACATTCATTCATTGACAGCCCACAGCTCCGGCTTTCTCTTGACCTCGCCTCCCCCTGCTGTGCTGGGTGGGCTCTGTCATTCACTGGGTTCTTGTCTCGATTACATAACCCAGTTATTAATGGTTTCTAAGTGTTCCATCACGCATCTCTGCACCGCAGCACATTCCACCAGCCAAAGCCACCACCCATCAGAAGCCAGGGCAGGCCATCAAATGTTGTCATAGTCGTGACGTGGCGACTTCGTGACATGTTAACCCGAGACAAATGTGGAGCATGTCTAAGTGTTCTACGATTGTTCTTCACTCCCCTTTTTTTATCCACCTCGTCATGGTCAGGTGGAAAATTGGCTGCAATTTGTTAATGAGTTTTTAGACTTCGATTGCTTTGGGGGTGGCTCAGGTTTTTTTTTATTATCCAAAAAGTTCATGAACTTTGAGTTTAGAAATTCAGTGACCTACGAACAATAGGCGCCGGCCTAAATAGACTTCCTCCCCAGAAGCGATTGCTCTCAAACTGTTGCCGCATACACACAGGACACAAAGGAACTCTGCCAAACTGTTGGTGGCTTTGCCTTTGCTTTGGTTTGCTCTTGCCAATTGTAGGTTAGTTTTAAAGTCATAATTTTCTTTCATATGGTTAGGCAGAAGTCGCTCGGCTCCGCTCGCTCTTTCAATGCAGTTCCTTTGCCCGCCTTCCACGTTGCCACAACAATTGCGGCGTAAAAGCGTGAAAATAGCACACAAAAGGTGCTGTGGGGAAAATCAGAGGGGATGTGGGGGATTGGATGGGGGAGTAGGGAGAAAGCCAGGAAGGGGTCATGGAAAATTGTCACACAGGCACACAGGAACTTGAGCCAGAGCAGAGAGTTCACAGACTCCTGGGCAAGGTTTTGTGTGGCAGGTCGTTTGGTCCTCTGGCCTGATGTGAAAAGAAGGTGCACTGTTGGTTAGAAATGATAGAAAAAGAGATTTAAAAGTCGAAATTATAATATAAATTAAATGATAAAAATTGTTTGAGGCTTTGAAATTTAACTAGAGTTTTTAAAACCTCTTAAAATGTGGCAGAAAGTGTGTAAAAAATATTTAAAAATTAAATTTTACATTATTTTCAATAACATTTCACCCTAATCCTAATTTATCCACTTGGTGATCATATATGTATATATGACCACCATTGTAAGTTGGTAAGTTGGCTGTGGTCTCGGGCTTCCAACTATTGCGTTTATGAAACGGATGTTGCCGCTTGCAGCTTAGTGCACTTGAGTCACCGTCACCGTCACAGTCAGCAGGCATCCTGCCTTCCTTGCATCCTGCCACATCCTTAGAGCCCGTGCGACTTGCACATGTGGCGCGTGTTTTGTATACTGAAATTTTACCTTGGTCCGGCTCTCTTTTTGTCCTTTTGTCTTGTGCCCCTTTTGATTGAGAGGAGTCGAGGGCAAGGACCCGACCCAGCTCGACCCGACTCGACCGTCTTTTTGCCAACAAAAGAAATATTCCTATTAAATATGTACACTCGTATATATATATATATATTTGCCCTTTTTGCATTGTGGCGTTAATTGAATTAGTTGGTATAAAATATATTACCATATGCAGTGGATTTTAATTTGATTTTGCACTCCATTCCGTGTTGATTTGATTTTATTATTACGCTTTTAATTCTGTCCTATTCGCTTTTGTTAGGCGCCTCACGTTGTCTCCGAAATTATGCAGATATAAATCTGATTTTTAAATTTAATTTATTCTTTCGTTATATATTTTTGTTCTGCTTCATGTGAAAGGTGTCGTGTCTAATTATCATATGTGTGTTAGAGAGAGCATAGGTTTTGATTTAATTTTAAATGGGATTTTGATAATTTCTTGTGTAGATTGTGTGACAGGTTCAATAAACGATTGATTAGTTATGCCAACAAGGTTCTTCTATTGGTTTCTTGGATAGTGTTCGTTCTTCTTATGAAGTCTCAATCCAAAATATAATTCCCTTTATTTTAAGTTACATTTCCGAACCTCTGCACTTTCAATTTATGTCAACTACGTGAGTGGAAATCCCAATGTAGCAACATTGGAGAGCTTGTTGCAGTTAACAAAAAATAACTTGAAATAATCCAGCTGCTGGGACTACTGTTGCTGTGGCAACTCAACAAAGTCCAACGGATTTGTTACAAACTGCTTTGTAAGCCATAAAAATAGTTGTGCTCTCTACACTAATTGATGGACAAGATAGAAGGGTTGTCCGTTCCGGTGTCCTGTGGTATCTCTCCAGCATGCACAATAATCTCCAACAGGGCACAAAGCAAGTGCAGGAGGATTTGCACTGAAACTATTTAATAAACAAGGACACATGTCAGCGAGAAGGTGGATTTTCTAAAACAAAGAGCAGAGGGTTTTGTACAGGATAGAACCAAGGGTAGCCTTTTGACTTTTAGACTGTTTAAAGCACTGCTAGATATTAATGGGTGATACAGGAATTGCTTAGGATTTTAAAATTGTAAAAAATTATGCTATAATATTTTAGATAGTAAAAATAATCCAATTTGTAATGTATTTGTACTGTGATGTTATTGTTATTTTTGTAATATTGTGAAAATGCTAACCGATAAGGTTAGCCGGCGCGCCCGATTTAGGGCAGAATGATTAGATATTAAGGTCACAAAGGGGTAATTAGCACTCCGTATGCCTTATTAAATAAAGTGCAAAAAAAAAAAAAAATTTGTAATGAATTTAGTAGCTTAAAAAAATACATTGCATACTTTTAGACTTATTTTGTAAGTGTTTTAAAATCTCTAGTGATTTCTAGAGCACCCAAGAGTTTTTCTTGTAATTTGTGGCTTTCGGCTATATACAAAATAATTCAGTAATTCTAAATCATTTAAAAATGTGTCTAAAAGTATGCTACAAATATCCTTTTACGAATTTCAGCCCATTTGCGTATCCTTTTATATATTATTTCTTTTACTCTACATTTTCTGCCCTAGTTTTTCTGTCAGTGCCCAAAGTGGACACCTCATGTGGCGTCATGTTGACACGAAACACAAAGTTTTTGGCAAATCACACTGAAAGGGGTTAAGAACTGTGGGGGGTTAAGGGTGCTGCCAGTCTGGCTGCCCGCCGTTGTCTCCTAGCTTTGTTTGCATAAAATATGTAATTCAATTTATATTTCACTTTCGGTGCTTTTGTTTTTCTTTTGTTGATTTCAATTAGAATTTCTGATAAGCTCGTTTAAGTCTGCAGACTGTCACTTCACTTCACTTCACTTTACGGGAACTTCCTTTCCTGCTCACTGACCTCTGGCCAGGTCTGGTGGCTCCTCCCGCAGAAACTTCCTGTTGTGCAGTTTGTGGAATTAGTGCAAACAGACGCATAAATAACAAACACCTAAGACACTAAGACACTTTTCGGTGGCGGCGGCGGCTCCCCAACGAAATGGTGCTAATATCTGTTGGTGGCAGCTTTAAATGCAAATCCTCCCCACATTGATATGCTAAACAGATGCGTCTCCCTCTCTGTGTGTGACTTTGTCTGGCACCTCGGAAGGTGGGATCCGAGGGATCCGAGGAAACCGAGGGATGGGCATAGTCATTCCCCTGATTTAGATGCGGCTTTAGCTATATGGGCGGGCGGCATGCATATTGCATTTTGAGTGGAAATCGTTCGTAATGACCGCGTTATATTGGGATGAATGCCAAGAATCGAAACTTAAGCGGTAAAGGATCAACTTGGATTGAGAAAAAGTGATTTGAAAAGCCAGGAAAAATCTAGGAAATGTTTGGGAAAGATTTGTAAAGAAATGGAGTGGATTTTCTTTTGAATTTATTTAAGTTTTATATTTATAGTTCTTTTTAAAGATAGTTCGAATATTTTTCATAGTTTTCATAAAGTTAATAAATATTTTAGAAATTAGAAATTCTAAAGTTTATGAAAACTTTAAATATTATTTTTATAGTTAAATTAAAAAGTTGTTTACCTATTTAAATAATTTCTAAAATATTTATAAGCTTTAGAAAACTAAATAAAATATTCTAGCTCTTTTTAAACATTATTATATTATTTTTAAATCACTTTTTTATATATACTCCACTAAAAATGAATTTCCTGTTCTAAATAAAGTATTAAAATTTACTTTAAACTTGACAAAAATCACCTACACCCCCAGAAATGTACTTGCTTTATCGTTGAACCAGTTTCTTAAATTTCTAAAATATTATTCACCATAAACTCCAACTGAAATCATTTGCATTTCCATTTATTTCTTGGCTAGCGAGCTACTTCCACGGATTTCCCAGCACTTTGCACGCTCTTATTTCCATCCACCGTCCCCCTGTGGATTTCCCTCAGCGAATATATAGATAGATATAAAGCACATATAAGTTGCATATTTCGGTTATAGTTCTTGGATTTTGGCCAACGAATGTGCGAGAGTGTGTGAAAATAGAAAAGTTTCTGCTTGGTGGAATGCAACATTTCGAGTTTGCTTTCGCGGTTCTTGTGTTTGTTTGCTCTTTTCCCGATTTTGTTGGCTTGTTTGTTTGGCTTTCCTAATTTTCTTGGTGCTTTCCGCAGCACTTGCATTTAGTATTTTAAAAAACATTATACTTTACCAAAATGCCAAAAACTTTGTCCAACAGTTGAATGCAATTGCTAAAGAGCAAGTGGGCGGAGTCGATGTTGGCTCATTTGTTGTTGGCCAATTTGCCAGTCGAGTCGAGTCAAGTCAAGTGCTTGTGCCAGGAAGTTTCCCGACGTCGTCGTCGTCGTCATTAGGCCAATTGAAAAGTTTTTTCTTATGCCAAATTTCCCTCCAATATGACCCAAATAATGAAGAGCCCAGCCCGGTCTCTCTGCCCTGGGCTTGTGTCGCTCGATTGACTAAAACTTAGTGAAGGACATACCACAAAAGAAGGCTGGGACTGGTGTCCTCCATTCACACAATTTAATTAAATTATGATGAAAGTCAGACCAAAGTTGACAAGAGAGCTTGAGCTTCAGTAAGTTTCAAGGGAAATGGAAATTAAGTTGGCCAGAAATACGAAAGTGAGAGAAGAGTGGAAAATCAAACAATAGAAAATAATAAAAAATTATATAGTAACCTAATACTGCTCTTAATTATTATTTCAACTATAAAGTTAATTAATTTATTATTTATATATTAAATCAAGAGGTCAAAGGCTGCCTCAGGTCTTGCGTTTCCTATTAAAATCCTTTGAAAAGCACAATCAAAATCAAGTTTTAATTATGTTTCTATTGTTTTCATAAATCACAATCGTAGCTGCTTACTTAAAAACTTCCTTTCATCATTGTCGAGTCCATTAAATTTCTATTATTATTGCACAGGATCCCTTTCCTTAACCAAGGACATTTCCGCCTTCGCTTCCCTCCCCCCGCCTTATTACTATATTCCCCATTTAATGTCAGGCCATGGCAATTATTAATTTTAATAAACCTCCCGAGCGTTGCCTCCTCCGTTTCGTTTTTTCTTTTTCCTCTCGAAGCTCCCCAGCTAATGATATAATTTTTCTTCAGTTAACTAATTGAATACATTTGCTATTAGATACGATGGGGAGTGGGGGAGAAATGGGCGTGAATGTGGGCGTGGGCGTGGCAAGGTAACTGAAACACATGGCAGACTCACACAAAATGGCAACAAAGATTGTTAATAATGGCAAACAAGCGAAGCTACTGAAGTTTCCACTCTAGCCCTGCCACTTGAGCATTGACAGGCGAATTTTCCTGTATCTTAAGAGGGTCTTCTCTTCTTCTTTACCCACCCCATTTCCCGTCTGCTCCTCCTTCTCAAAGAAGAAGAAGTTAATTTGCAGCGACGGGCACGCAAAATCATGAAGGGAAATGAGAAGGAGGAAGAAATTAATACGACTATAAAATACCCGGTATTTGGGGGTTATTTAATATAGATACATAAATAAATATATTTTTTTAAATTTATAAACAAATAAAAATGAATAAAGTATGAAACAAAATATTTAAATGATCTAAATTATGCATATTTTTGAGGTTTTGAGAGTTATAATAATAATTTTGCATATTTTTGGGCCAATTTTAAATTATTTTAAAATCTCTACGGTTTTCTTCAAGTCTTTTCCTTTATTGCAACTTTTCCCTATATAATTTGCTAGAATTTAGTATACCCTAATCCATATATAGGGTAAATATACTGGCAAATGGGGAAAAGCTTCTGCTTTTTTGGCTCTTAAGAAGGGGCTATGGAAAAAGGCAGGGAAAATCAAGGAAACCGGGTCGCAGGGAGTTGGTTTGGGAAAAACCAAGACGAAGACGAGCACACAAAACGACATTCCGCGGCAATCAAAAGGGGGGGTGGGAGGTTGCTTTGGCTGGGTGGGAAAAGCGGAAAAGGGGGCGTCTTGGTGGGAGAACGCATTACAAATTCCATTACTTTGAGCAGCGAACATGACCTGATTTTTATGTATATGTATGCGTGTCGGTGTCTACCGTACATGTGTGTGTCTCGGTGTGTGTACGTGTGTGTGAGAGAGTGTGCGGAGATGCTGCGGGAAAGAAATTAGGCAGACGCAAAGAAAGATAGCACGAAGAAATGCTCCGCTGATGATGGCAACAGTCTGGCAAAGGTTTTGCACAGGAAAAAAAAAATTTAAACCAAAAAAATATTTTAAAATAAATTTCTTTACATAACATATATATTAAATATAATATTTATTGATTTAATCTTTATATTCATAGCTTTTATAGTTTTTACTAATAAATTTCCTTTTCTTGCACTGCATTCAACACTCGTAGTGTGCGTGCGTGCATATTTGAGCCACGTATTGGCCAGGACCTCTGCCCCACACTTGGCCCACTCCTCACGCCTCTCCTGGCCAGCCTTCTTACCCTGCCTTAGCCTCCTTCTTGGCCACTTGTCGAGTCACGTAGCAAAAAGTTTTAAGCATTGGCACTTGCGACGTGCAATGGCTGTCCTCCTCCTCCTCCTGCTGCTGC
The DNA here is from genome assembly GCA_008042715.1 of Drosophila bocki. NCBI lineage: Eukaryota > Metazoa > Arthropoda > Insecta > Diptera > Drosophilidae > Drosophila > Drosophila bocki. The sequence continues at coordinate 47,357 of VNJY01001108.1, forward strand.
CACCTCCTACTCCTTATACTATCCTCCTCCACCTCCCCCCAGTTAGACAGAATCCGCTGGCTTCTTTTTGGCCAATTTTGGCCATCACAGGGCAATAAATTAACACAAAAATGAATGGATACGGGTTGCTACACTCTGCTACACACACACAACTCAATCAACTTGGTCTTACTCTACCCTGTCTCTCCCTTCCCTTCATTTTCCTTGACTTTTTACGTTAGTAAAGTAGGCCTAAAGGGGATGGGCAGAGGGGTGTGGCTGGCAGTGCAAAGTGCAGTGGGTTATTGGCGCACTTTTATGACCAGAAAAATTGCTTGTCGCACGATTCTCTCACTTTTCATGCTTCATTTGCTGGGGTCCTTCCTTTATATGGCTCTTTTACACTGAGCAAATAACAATTAAGTAATAAAAATAAGAAATATAAGTAACGTTTAAGGGGTTTCAAGGGGTTATAAAAATATAAAAATTTTATATTAATTTTAATGCATTTTTTTAAACAGGTAGTTAGTTCTATAAATAGTATTTTTCCTTCTTTTCTTTTGTATATCTTTTGTATATCTTTTAGTTATTTTTTTGTGTATTTTTCCTTTACTCCTTTGCAGGACATTTTCACAATGAAAGTGTCACAAGTTGGATGGGCGTGTAACCCAGGGGCAGTTTTCGGGTTGGCCGGTTCAAAGTGCACTTTATTCAATTAAAAAGTATCGAGGGAACCGAGGCAGGGTAGGGGCAGAGCTACACAGAGGAGGTCAGCCCGTTCGACATGTAAAATGTTGTAAATGTTTGCCGAAGGCAAATTGTCCAACCAATTATGATTGCCAAGAGAGAGGGAGGGAAGGGGAGGGAGAGGCAAAGTGGACGCGGACTGGGCCAGGATAAGCATGATGATGACGATGATGGTCGGCGGTTTGAGGTTGAGCTGAAAATGTTGAAGGTTTTGCGGATTGTGGGTCGATTGGGCCAAATGTTGAGCCACTGAACTGACACAGTTTTTTTTTTTACCAACTTAAAGAGGACGAACAGAAATGAAAGCTTTTTAATGAAAAAAAGGGTAAAGTAAATAGGTAATGAGGCAAATAGATGGTTTAATATATGGTTTTAAAACAAGGATAACAAAGGATATTATAGGTATAGGTTGTATGCAGGAAATGGAAGAATAATAAGGAGTTTATTGAGTTATTATTTAGAACTCATCCATGATTTATAATATATGATTTTATAGGTTGTTTTTAATGGCTTACATATTTATTAATTATGAAATAGCAATTTAGTGGCTCTTCTTACGGTTGTAATCCTAATTTTAAGCTTAAAAAATTCTTAAAATCTTGGTTCTATTATTATTTATTATAAAATAAATTGTTATTGACTTTTCTAAAGGTAGTAATCCTAATTTTATATGACTTTCTATAGCTTACTTGTATAAAATCAATTAAAAATATTATTTTAAAACAAGTTTAGTTGATTTTTCTACAGTTTTTAATTCCCTTGATTTTTTTTTGCCGCTTTTAAAAGCAATTTTTAAACATTAAAACCTAATATTTTATTCACTGATACCATCGAAACCGGCTGAATTTACACAAATCACCGCCAAACCTTGCTTTTGATTTATTTTCCTCGCTTACATCACAAGCTTACCATAATTTTCACACCATACAAACGTCATATTTTGCCTTTTCTCATGACTCACAACAGACGCAAATGGAGGACTGAACAAATCATGTGAACTATTATGGCAATTTGCAGTTATTAATCAAAGGGGCGTCAGGCAATATGCACACAGCATGTCACACCACCGCCGCCGCCTTCTCCCTGCATTTCACATTCATCAAGTATGCAAGCGGCAAAGGGGAAACTATGGAATCAGATAGTACCGGAGATTTACGACCTACTTCCATATGCATGACGGCTGCAAAACGCTGCCAAAGTGACTGACTAACTAACCAGAAACTGCAGCCCGAAATTTTGCGCTAAAAGGAGTCTCGCTGTAGCTCTGTAGTCTACATATGCAAATGTCTGCCTTCGACTCGGAAAGGAAGGATACACTTTGGCAGCTGCTCCTTTGGCTGGCTTGCAATTTGCATTACTCATTTGACACTTTGTCTATCAGGTGCAATCGCAGACAGTGCCCAACACCTGGGAGTCCCGAAAACATACAGCACAGAGCACAGAAATACAAAATATAAACAAAAAAAGAATCTTTCAGATGAAAATGAAGACGAAGACGAACGCTTCTTGGGAGCAAAAGACGTTGATGAACGACAGCCTCAAAGGCAGTGGCACAGAATGTAATCCTGGAGTGGCAAAGCAACATGCAGACATGCAACTAATGCACTGGGAAAATTGGCGAAAATTAAAGGAAATATCTGTAAATTAAGGAGTAAAAAGAAAATTCATAAATTTTGTTTTGTCATATTATAAAGTAAAAGAAAATGGCATTAAAGCTTTGATGAAATCAGTCATCAGTTTCTACTGATACAGGTTAATAGTCTCTTTTATTTTTATATAATTTTATATAATTATTCTCAGGCTTTTCTCTCAGTGCAGCGGGTGGAATTGTGGCTGCAAATCGTAGAGGAAGTTATACATATGCTTGATATAAATCTTGAGAGAAACTTTGCCTGTCATGCATAACATGAAACCACTAATTGATGTGAAGGCAGCAGCCTCAGAGACTTGAGACTGACTACTCAACACCCAAGACTCAAAAAACTGAAGACGAACTGAAGCCAAAAACTGTAGGTTAGCTGCGGAAAGAAGACTTCTGCAAGTCTGCGTTGCATGACTAAACTTTTGGGCTGCTTTTTCATTATTAATCAACTGCGGAAATTTCGCAGTTGCAGTGGCAGTAGCAGTAGCAGTAGCAGTAGCAGTTGCCGTTTCAGTATCAGTTACTCAGTGTCATGCCAATACTAATTAAGGTTAAGTAATTTAATTTTTGTGCACTTAAAAAAAGCTTTAAATGAGCCAGGGGAATTGTGATAGGAAAGGGAAATATATTGAGAACTAATTCCTTGAAAAAGATAAAAGGGATATCAATTTTAAGGAATGATTCTAGGTTTTTTAATGATTATTAATTAAAAAGATAAAGAGACATAAATATAAAGAAATGGTTTTAAATAATTTAATTCATTCGGTTTAAGTACTATTAACCCTTTTTTATTCTCTATATATTCCTTAAATTTTATTAATAACTATAATATATTTTCCTTTCTTTACTTTCAGGTAAGTTTCCTTTACTTTTGACGCATCCCAAAGCCTACTCCCATGATCTTCTCAAAAAGTACAACCCACTTCATCTGGTAAGCCTTTTTAAAAATCATTGTCAAGGCCAAAAATTCCATAAACCATAGCCATATAGACCAGTCAACAAACCCATTAGGCTGGCCCCATTTATAACTCTCCAGAACGAGAACGATGAAGAACATTTGCCAACAGTAAAAAAAAAACAAAACTTTCATTATGACATTTTATTGTCCGTCGTCTCGTCGACCATTTGTGCCGCTCATTGTGGCTGATTCTAGCGGTGGTGTTGTTGCCAGGAGACAATGACGACAATGATGCCGACGAGGATGATGATGGGCAGGCGGCGAATCCCCCAGCATCATCCTTAGCAGTGTCAAACAGGACTAGGAGGTTGGGGGAGTTTTTGGCCAGGACATCAACAACAAGCTAATGGTGTAACTGCTGTCAGTTGTTGTTGTTCTTTTAGGCCAACTTCAACAACAGAGAGGTTTCTTTCAGTGGTTACACTAAGGGAAAATTGGAGAGATCAACTTAAGAACTCTTATAAATAAGGGATCATTTTAGTCAGAGTTTTAAATATTTTAATAAGCTCTTAAAAATGCTCTAGATTCGAATTTATGCCTCTAGAAAACTTGTTTTATTATTAGAAAATCTTTTAAATATCTATACAATTTTCCTAATATTTTTTCTCAGTGCTTTCCCTACACCTACACTCTATTTTCTATTCTCATCTCTCTCAATGGCTTCTATTCGCTTGTCCTGTGTTTGCTTTGGTTTTTCTGGTTCTCAGCTCTGTTGATGTCCTGACAATGGCGTTGATAATTATTATTAGTTTTATTATGTAACTTTAACGCTAGTTCGGGGACTCGACTCTCGTCTAACGCGACCTTTGAGAGGAAAATGGTGGAGAAAACTTTAGGGGAAGAGAGATCCAACGAGCGTCAGGACTCACTTTTCTATTTGCTTAAAGTGTAATACGAGGATTTTGTGTAAAAGTTTGCCTTTTGTCAACTGAGATGATGGACAAATGCTTTTGTTTGCTAATTAGAGAAATTTTGCAAATAAAACATAGAAGAGGGTCTCATAAGAAACACTAAAAACAAGGAGATTTCCAGACAAATAAAAGTTATTTCAATTGCACTTGATGGAAATTAAGATTATTGTTATATAAAAAGTGATTCGATTTTTATTTTTCAAGGAAATATTTAACAGAATTTACTTGATAAATTAATATAAATTAATAATAAAAAAAGATATATTTATTTTGCACAAATTAATTAGCACCTTATTAAAAACTTTCTTTCAAAATAAAAAAAAAAAACTCCCCTTAAGTATATCTCTCTCAGCTTATTGTTGATTATTCTTTGCTTCGTAATGAATATTTTTTTATACTATTTTCATAAAAACTTTTATTCTTTTCGTAGTTAAAAAACAAATTCAACCGATTCCACAAAACAAATCTTTTTCAGAGCCAAAAGAAGTTGTGCAGGAAGTTTTCCTGCTTGTTTAAAGAAAATAAGGAAAACTTCTCAAGACTATATACATATATATTCTCTGACTTTTCCCAACCAGTCTCAATTTCTCCCTTTATGCCTTTAGCTTAATTAAATAAAATGCAATTTAAAACCGTTCATTGTGCAATCGCTGCCTTTTCTTGTTTGAACAAAGTCTCCTGGCTGGCCCCCCTTAACAACCTGAAAAACAACACCCATGTGTGCGTGTATGTGGTGTGTGTGTGGGGTAAGAAGAAGAAGCAACATCAGTGTAGGCAGCTCTAAGGATGCAATGTAAAATGGGAGTAGAAAAAGGGAAGGAAAAGGCAGTAACTAAGGGTGGGAAGTGGTTTTTTCTTAGCCTTAACCTTAAGGAATAAAGTTAAGAATTTTGTTAGGAAATTTAGTTTAAAATTTAATTTAAAAAGGTATAAACTATAAAAGATTAAAATACATATTTTTATTATTTTTAAAATATTATTATTTAATATTTTTTTGTAGTATATATTTCTTTAAAATTAGTATAGAATTTTGTTTTACCATGTTTCGTAGCTGAAAAATAACAAATAAACTTTAAATATTTAAGAATAATTAATAAATAAAAAAATATTATTAATGTTCTCTATTTAAAATTTTTAAAAATTCATAAATATTTAAAAATTCCTTATTTATATTAACTTTTCAAGGGTTAAAACTCTGCTGTTAGCCTGGCCTCTTGGGTCTATGGCAAGAGCTCTCGCTCACACATGAGCTGATTACAACGACGTTTGGGCGATGTTGATGATGATGTAGGCAGTGTGCCACGCCTCTTGCGACTGGCCTTCGCTTGCCGCCCACTTTTTTCCCTGTCTGCGTCTTAAGCAACTTGCGCGGTCGTTTAACTTTGTGCGGCAGCGATTAAATTTCCAAGTTCTTGGACCTCGTTTTCCCTCAGCCTTTTTCTTCCCTGCCCTCCAGAGCTCCACTCCATTTGAGTAATTCTCCCCTCGGCTGCTTCTTATCATGTGTTTACTATACTGCGAAAAGGTATAAGTGGGCATATATGTATGTAGAAGGAAAAGAATGCAGCCCGGAGAATTGGAGGCGAAGAGGAATTGCACTAAGCGCATTAATTGAATTGTAATTGCCGACGTTGTAGTACTTGGTATATTTTTTTTTTATTTTTTATTTTTACTTATTCACTCCAATCTCCAACTAAGGCTCCTTCCATTGTTGCTGTGTCACCGATTTGGGAGTTTGGAATTGGTAGCGGAATGAGATTCGCCGGTTGCCTGTCTGCCACTCAACTGGTTCTGGTTTACCCACATCCACACATTCACTCGCAGCTCAGTCCCAGTTCCTGTCCTCTTGCCTCGGCTTTTCCTCTCACTTGGCTCTGAGTTTTCCAAGCTGTGTATGTTACCAACAACAACAAAAGGAGCATGCCAAGCATTTGGCCAATGCAGTTGCTGATTTGTGATTTACAGGGTAGCAATATTCTTCTGGAAAGTATTACAACTACAGTTTATAGGAAAAGTATCTAGAGCAAAAAAGTTATAAATATATTTATAGAGGAAATGGGAAAAATGATGATTACGCTCTATGGAGAACGCAATAATGTTCTGGTTAATCAACATTTTTCCATTTCCACTCCATTACATTTCGGTCTTATCACCAAAAAGTTGAATGACTCTTGCAACAATCAGCCTTAAACCAATCCTTATATAATTGCTGTTTTATTCGAATCGAGACCTCAGTTTCATTTCGACTGTGTAACAAGTTTAACATAATGAAATCGAAAGTATTTGCGGTGATTTTATTGCTGAAGATTCTACAATTAACTGTTGCAGACTCGGTCAATGTATCCTCAAATGAAACAACAACCATATCCAAAGAGCAAAATGCATTTTTTATTAATTATTTTAACCTGTTGGTTAACATCACCGATCAACTCCAAACCAAAGTACATACTTTGTTCTCCTCTAACAAGATTATAGAGGCCCAGTTAGCAAATGCGGAAAGTAAAATCAATAACGACACCTCGGTTATTATAAGCAAAGATCAACAAATTAAGGATCAACTAAACGAGCTAAAAAAGCGAGATGAACAAGTCAAGGACCAGAATGAACAGCTTCAACTACAGGATGAACAAATCAAGAATAAAAGTCTAGAGTTACAAAAAAGTGAAGAAAAACTAACTAATATGACGGAAGCTAATCAGAAACTGAAAAATAATTTATCAGTATGTGAAGCTATAATTAGAGAAGATAATGAGGTATTCGTCAAAAGGGATCAACTAATCAAAGAGGCAAATGAACTCCTTAAACAACAAGATGAACAAATTAATAAGAAAAGTGCAGAGTTAAAGGAAAGTAAGGGAAAAGTAAATAATATGACGGACATTATTCAAAATTTGCAAAATCAATTAATTACAAATATTAAAACACATCATGAGGAACTCATACAGAAATATAATAAAATAAATGAATTAATCTATCAAATACAGGATAAGAATGACACTCTAATGAACATGACAGACATTATTAACAGTTTTAGAAATCAATTAGCAAATGCTGAAACTGAAATCAAGGAACAAGATGAAGAGATAAATCAAAAACATAAAGATAAGATGAAGTTTGGTCAACTGCTCCTGAGCACGTATGAAAAATTTAGACAACAAACTAAACAGCTTCAAGATCAAATTGAACAGTTTACGCAACAAAGTGAACAGCTAATGAATAAAACTGAACAACTCAAGCAAAAGAATACGCTTTTAGAGAGCAAAATCAATGAAATAAACATCCAACGAAAACAAATTATAAACAATGAAAGAAAGATTAGTGTCCTAAATAGCCTAACCGATTATTATAAGGAAGAGCTAGCTAAAAAGATAACTAAACTTTCAATGTGCTCAGCATTCCAACTGTGTCCCAAAATCCTATCAAATGCTATTTCTACCATAAAATTACCCGGAGCAGAGGCATTTGAAGCTCCCTGCAATTCAACTGGATGGATGACCATCCAAAAGCGTTTTAATGGCTCTGAAAATTTTAATCGCACTTGGAATTCTTACAAGCAGGGATTCGGAGACATTAGAGGGGAGTTTTTCCTTGGTCTGGAGAAGCTACACCAAATGACCTATGCCCATCCCCATGAACTTATCTTACAGTTAAAAGATCCTTATGGAAAAATTGCCTATGCTCACTACAATAATTTTCAAATTGGTAGCGAAAAAGAATCGTATTACCTTAAATCGTTGGGTAACTTTACGGGGAACACCGTTAATAGGCTAAGCTATGACCTTGGCATGAAATTCACCACCTATGATCGGGATAATGATATGCAGGATGCTAATTGCGCCAAGATTCTTCTTGGCGGTTGGTGGTTCAACAAATGTGGCGAAAGGTATTTCGAATATTTTAAGCAAGCTTTAATAAATATAATATTCAACTTTCTTAATTTTGCAGTTTACCCAATGGCAACTTTAATTTTAGTGAAGGTTACGCTCTGGATGGCATTTTCTGGCCAATTTTTGTGGGCGACAAATGGAGAAATTATATTTCTGATATCTATGCTGAAATGATGATTAAACCGAAAAATTATTAAAATAAAATTTAATAATTATTTAATACTAAAACAAGCATTATATAAAAGATAAAAAAAAGAAAGATATAAAAAATTATAAAGAAACTGTTATGAAAATTTGCATTCAATATACATTTATTTAAATAAAAAATTAAGTTTTACAAAGATTTATATAAAAATATTAAACAGTTTTTTAAGAAATGTTAGTAAAAACAAATTTTCTATTATATATTTCTAAAATTTTGCATTCAATATAGTGTTTACTTAATTGAAATATAATGTCATATCGATTTTTCTAATAAAATTTTTTACTTTGAAGAAAAAACAGAGGTTTATTTTAATTTTATTTATTTATTTTTACACTGTAAACTTAATCATACACTAAACTACAGGAAAAGTATTAACCATAGTTGCTGCGGCTTCGTTATATTTAATTATACAGAATTTTAGAAATAGAATTTTTAAAATTCTTCTTTACTTAAGAGTTACCTCGTTTACTTCCGTTCATTCTCCCTATGGATCTCTACAACTCTTACCCCCTTTTTTTTCTAGGGTATCTGCTGATGGCCACATAAATCTCAATTTCAATTGTGCATTCCAAACACTTCTTGTTGTTCTTGGTTCCTCTGCGTTTATTTTTGTTGTTCCCGCCTGTGTTCGGTTTCTGGATTCTCAGTTTTCTCGGTTGGTGTCGGCTCTTTGGTTCGTTTTGTGTTTGCCGGGCTGTGTATGTTGTTGTTGTTGTTGTTGTGGCATGGCATGGCCCTCTCCCTGAAAAGCCCTTTTCCCCAGTCCCTGCCCCAGATCACTCTCCCGTTTGGACTGGCTTAAAGGACGCTGAAGGTGAACAACTGCAACTGAAACCGGTTTTCCCACTACAACAGCTCCTCCCTCCCCTTTCCCGTTTTCCTCTGTTGGTAACTTTGGGCAGCAGGCAAACAAAATGTTTGCAGTTGCATTCACTGATTAGAACGTGGCAAGTTAAGCAGTTTTCCCCCCTCTGGGTTCCCTCTCGCGACAGCTTACATAAATTCACGTCACTCATACGCCACGTGGGCTCAGTTCACACACACAGATAGAGTGCTGGTGTTGCCTTGTTCTCGCTTTTCCAACTGCAATGGGTTCTTTTGTCGTGCTCTACAGATATATTTCTTGGAGATCTATACGATATTGAGACACTGAAAGAAAGAAGGGGTTAGGTGTGGTCTTAAATTAGAGAAAGGTATAAAATTTATAAAACTTTCAGGGGGATCTTAAAAAAAATATAATAAAAGATAGTTTTATAGTTTAAAAATGTTTACTATATATTTAATAATATTTAAAAATATTTAAAAATACTTAAAAATAATTTAAAATATTCAAAAATATTAAATTTTTTTTTTAAATTTGTTTTTTTAGATTACAAATATTAAACTATTTAAAATAATTTAAAAATATTTAAAAATAGTTTAAAATAAAAAATAAAATATTTAAATATATATAAAAATTATAAGAAAGTTTAGTTTAATATTTATAATGTTTAATATATATTTTAAAATATTTTAAGCTAAAGAAAATATAATCCTAAAATATTTATGAAACATTTTAAGCAAGAAACTATTCTTTGTTATAATTTTTAAGGAAAAACGGGATCCCATATGACGTTTATCCGCATTCAATGGCTTCTGAATATTCAAAAACCTAACATTTCTTTGAAAAGCAATAGTTGTATTAATTTGCTTCTCCTGCACTTTTGCATATTTTTCTCTTGATATTTTCTCGTTGGGCATCCTTTTGCTATATCAATTTTCCCTTTTGGTTCAATCAATTTATGACCTGCTACGCGCTCGACTGCCGCCATTTGGTGCATTACTCACGTACTTTTATTGGCCCCCTAACGATGGACACGCCTCCCACGCCGAAGGGCCGCCCATCGCTTAAGCCATTTAACCCGTTTTTAACCCTTTTGTGCATTTGCGAGGAAGAGAGTTTTTAATTTTCTCAATGCCTGCCAGGATCTCCATGGTTGCATGTCGTCCTGCCTTTCTGTATTTCTTTTTCTGCAGTTTTTTTCCCTCCATTGTTGATTGGATTGTCTGTGTGTGTGTGTGTTGGTCAGGGAAAATTCTCTGCCAGCAATTACCTGGAAAAGTGAGGGAAAATGAAGAAATATTTACACCTTTTAATGCACCTTTCATCTTCTGTTCTGCTGCTGCTGCTTAATTAAGTTCTTGCCACAAACGAAATGCCTTTCGCAATTAAATACAAGGCTTTCTCAATGATTTTGCATTGATGACATCACATCGGAGTTTGCTTTGTAATTAACGTGAAGTAACTTAATTAAATCTCAGCCAGACTTAATCAACCTGAAACTCAATAACATTGAAAACTATGCGAACTCCTGCTGTTCCAAAAATTCATTAGCTGTCTTGTTTGTTTGTGTTTGGGGTTTTGTTCTCGAATTTCCATTAATCAAAATCAAACGACACACACGAGAGAAGGAAAGATATTCCAAGAAATGGCTTAAATGTGCTGCCAATTAAAACTAGCAAAGCGGAAGTCAGGCAGATAGCATGCTAATAAATTTTATAACTCGAAAAATACATATAATTTTTGGAAAGCCAAGAAGCTAAAGAAATAAATAAATAAATAACCAACTGCAGTTTTTAGCTTCCAAGTTGTTTATGAACAAAAAAGATTTGCGAGCCACAAAAGTTGCAACTTCAATCCAAAAGTAAACAGAATGCAAAATGGAAAATGGAAAATGTTTGAAGGAAAAGCAGTGTGGGAGCTTGGGGGAGAGATAGCCTGAAAGGAAGTTCATTTCCTTGGAAGGACTCCTCGACTCAACTCCAGCCAAAACTCTTTTGTCTAATTATGCAAATTTTAAACTTTACACTGGTCCACAAGAAACCCCGAAAACAAAGTTGGCCATCAAATTAGTTTGGGAAAATTCTGTTTGCAGATCTTTTGCAGGCAATTAAATTATATTTTATATATATAGAGAGAAAATTGCAACTAAAAAATCCACTATTAAACTTTGTCAAATTAGCTTGTGCAAAATTTTGTTTGCCTGCATAATTAAATTGTTCCAAAAATTTGTTTTCAGATTTTCTCACCCAAAAAGCAAGAGCAGGAACAGCATCAACGGGTTTAATTAGTTTTCAGCAATTTATGGAAATTTATGTAAAGGCTGTAATACAAATTATTTGTGTATGTGTGAAATATGACATTAACCTTTAAAATATACATATTATCTAACTTTTTATAATAAAACTAAACATATATTTCCTTTTAAATTAAATATTCATAGTGCCTCATAGAAAGGCAAATTAGCTCTCGAAAACCACTTGAGACATTCATCAAGTTTCGCCCTCTTACTATTTTCCTATTTTCCCTTTTTTTTCACATATTTAATTCCACTCGAGAGTTGTGCCCTCAAATTAGTTTTGTGCAAATGAAAACTATCTGTTGGATTGCGGGCAATTAAAGCACTTGAGACATTCTGATTTCCGTTCTTGCATTTTATTCCCTTTCAATTCGATGTGCAAACACACACAAGAGACCTCATGTGTGTGTGGTTCTTCCTATTTTCAACTGTGGCCCCTCCAAAATCATCACCATCTGCCACATTCCCCCTACACTGGCCTCCATTAAATGCTTGTGCGTGCTGTTTGTTTGCTTTAATTCTGTTCCGTTTCGTTCCAAATTGTTTTGTTTTCTTTTTTGGGCATAGCTGTAAATTGGTTCTCACTCTTGGTGATGAAGAAAAAAGTGTTACGACTAAGGGATACCATAGAAAGGGGAAAATATCGAAAATGATATCGATACTTGATCGAAATCAATGAAATTTCGGGAGTTTATTTTAGCGAGCTTTATTTATTTACGTGTTTTTTAATTTTTAAGATTTGAACAATTTTTATTTTTATTAGAAATGTTAAAGTATTGATAAACCCTGTTTTATCGATATATAATCGATAATTTTAAAGATATCAAAAGCATGAAATGTGTTTAATCTTACCTTTTTAAATTTTAAAATTATTTACAATTTTCTGCAGATGGGGACATTTTCCTACAACCAATATACCCCATTTAGTCTACGCTTACGGGGCACAAAAGGCCAAGTTGATGACTCAAAATGTTTATAGACCTTTTTAGTGGAATCGAGAACGCTTTGCATTTTATGCGACTTTTTTCATTTGTTTTTCTTTTCGCGTTCTTTTTTTTTTCTTTTTGCTTCTTTTTTCATTGCAATAAAGTGCAGGGCAGAATTGAATGAAAGTGAGACCGGAAGTTAGTGCTTCGCTCATTGTTGATTGCGGGAATACGAGTGTATGGCCATATGGAATGGGATTTTGGGGGCTTTGAAAGAGCGGAACAGGGCCAGTTCATGGTCGATTGGTTTATTCGAGAGGGAAATGTTAGACTGAAGAAGGAACCGCCGGGCAGGAAATCAATGTGCAGAGTATTCCGAATGTTATGACATTATAAAGCAGGGGGAATTTTTAATTATCCTTACGATTGAGTTGCTTTGGTTTAATAATCTTGAAGGGGTCTAGACTTTATTTGTTTGGGTTAAAGTGTGAAGTTTTCCATTAAGAGGGCATAAGGCTTGAGATAAATTATTATAATTACACCAGAAGAAGTAAAGCAGTTTCCAAAATAAAAAAATAATATTATATTCTGTTGAAATATCTATAATTCCTAACAGCTTCATTACATTTAATTAACTTTATGTAATTTCCCATTTAAATACACACAAATATATTTTCAATCAGCCTTTTAATTATTTGTATTTTTTAATCCAATCGGTTTGCCTTTAATTGGTTTATATATATATATATATATTTCCCACACACATTTAAATCCGATTTAATGCCCCACCGGCATCCGTTCTCCCTTTCTCTGTACAGGAAATTGTCAATTTCCTTCCTCATCTCTGGGAAAATCCGTAACTAAACCACAACAAACACACAAGCAAACAATATTTAGCATATTTATTTGGCTGACATAAACATGAATTATTATTGCGGTTTTATGGGGGAAAAGGAAGAGCCACTTTTTGGGGAGGTCAACTTTGCCCACAACTTTTTGGTCCTTAATCCATCTCATTAGCAAATATGTATATTTTATATGTATATATACCTATATTTGAGGGGGGAAAAGACCCAGCAGAACGTGTGGGAAAATTGCAGCTCAGCTTCGTCCTCCCTCTGGGTTTTTGGCCAAATCCTGTGGAAAAGTGAGGAGGATTACGTGGGAGGTAATTGCATTTAGTTTTACCAGAGCTCCCTCAGCCTCCTACCATCCTCTCTTTCTGGCTGTGCCCCAATTTCTCACTTATTTGTAGTTATTTAAGTTTATTGATTTTATGGACACACAAAAAGTACACGGGAAGAAAAATAAAATATTTAAAAATGTATTTAAACGATTTATTTAAGCTTGCTTTGCTTTTTGTGTGTGTTTTTGACATATAATCGGCCTTGATTTATTTATCTTTAATCAAAAGCCAAGAGCAGCTTTTAGGAGGCAGTGAATCAGAAATTTAAATACGAATTCAAATGGAGACCCTTTCCTCTGACATTTCCGTGGAACTTCCCGCTCAAATCGAAGTTAATTCTCCGACTCTCCAAACGCCTGAAGAACCTATCGAATCAGGAATAGAAACGGTCCCAGAAGGAGCTCGCGAAGTACAGCACTCCCTGCTCACCCTCGACTACTACCAGCAGTTTTTCAATGTGGACACTTTCATGGTCCTTCGAAGGTTCCTCAACTCCATGATACCCAAGCTGGCTTCAGGCAATTATCTGCGCATGGACATTGACCAGAATCCAGATCTATATGGTCCCTTCTGGTTAAGCATCACCCTGATCTTCTCTATAGCCATAAGCAGCAATATAGCCAGTTACAGGCATTATGCCAGCAATGACTACCATTGGCACTATAACTTCCAACTGGTCTCCAATGCAGCCACCTGTGTCTTTATCTATGCCATAGTCTTGCCTGTTGTGCTTTGGGCTCTGTTTAAAGACAGTCTGAAGCCAGTGCTTTATGTGGAGTTGAATAGTGCCAGCTATACGCCGACTCTACTGTCGCTAATATGCATTTATGGCTATAGTTTGGCTATATATATACCCGTTTCTATACTCTGCGTGATTGATATAGCCTTGATTCAGTGGCTCCTGGTGACGATTGCGGCTTTGCTAACGGGATTTGTATTGATTGATGTTATGAAGCCGGCTTTAAGGAACTCGAAGTTTGCGAGTTTTCTTATTATAGGTATACTGAGTGCTCAATTTATATTATCTGCTGGATTTTTGATGTATTTTTATTTAAGTTACCAGGATTCCTTGGTGGCAGGTACCAGATTCCTTCAACAGGTACCATGTTATCAGTTGCCTTTAAAAACATCACCAAGGCAGTCTCTGGGAATCAAAGATTGGTAATGACCTAAAGATTTTTATGATATTATTAAATATATATAATCTCAACCTTTTTTCTCCTCTGTGTACCCATAAAATAAAAGAAGCAGAAGCATGTGGATTTGGGGCAAACATTTTGCAAATGTTTTCATTAGCCAAACTTTGATTACATGCTAAGCTTCAGTTAGTCTCTCGTCCCTTCTCCTGCATAAACTTTTGGCCGCATTTATTATTTAAATGATTTTATGTGCTCCACACACATTTGCACACACACACTTTTGGGGACGGGGTGCAGGATTGATGGTTAGTCACTTCAAAAGTCAATTAAGTTGGCCAGTCCAGAACCCGAAAAATATACACACACTCACGCCCCTCTATACCCTATTGATTGGCCCGGCATCCTTTATGGAAGAAAGAAGGAAGAGCCCTTAATCCGTTTCGATTTCAAATAAAATTCATTCGGAATGCTAAAAGTTTTTCTCAGGGTTAGAGTGTATAGAGAAGAAGGGGCAACGGCACGTCGTTTTCCATTAAATTTACCTACGCAAAGTAAGAAATAAAATGTCAACTAAAACAACATGGGGAAAAGAAGATTTACTTTTTGTTGAGTTGCGCCAGATGAAAATTGTGTGTGTGTGTGTGGGGGGGAAAAGCGAGAAAAGCTGCAAGAGAACACGCAGGGAAACTGGGAGAAAAGGGATGTAGCGTTATGATTTTTTTCAGTAAAACATAGAATTTAAAATAAAAATATAAAATGTTTAAAATTTACAGGAAAACTGGAAGAAAAGGGATGCACCTTTAAATAAATTTAAAATATTTTATTAAATGCATTTTTATCAGTGTCCCCCAACTTGTTCTCCCTTCCAGTTCAGAGCCTACAATATATAGGAATAAAAACCAGAAGAAACTGGTAGTTGGCTGCGTGAATCGTCTAACGTTAACACGGCGTATGCGTAACTTTTATAAGGACACCCTCAAACTCTAACCCCAAACCCCCCACCCAGAGTCCAAAAGTCCAGAGAGACCCTCACGTGCCAGTGCAACACTGGAGATAAAAAGCAAAAGTTAAAACCATTTCACACGCAATTTTTAGCCTACTGTTGTTTGCTCAGCCTGTGACTGTGACTGTTGCTGTTGCCTTTTTGGTCACCCGGGGGAAAAGTCAGGTAGCGCGGTATTCATGAGGAAAACAAGGAGCAGGAAAAGCTGGAACTCCTCCGAGTGCGTGTCTCGGCAGCCTAAACAAATGCAACACTTTTGGGCCCAAAACAAGGCTCCTCCTCCGCCCTCCGCCCAAAATTTATATGTATATTTCCTCGCATGGCGCAGGCAGTCAGGCCGCAAAAGTTTTTCCAGGTGCGGTTTTTGCGGTACGGTTTTTCAGGCCTCAGGGCGATCCAAATGCAAATTAGCCAGGGTTCGGGTAATTGAAATGGACGGAGAGGACAGACGCGCGAGGTGGGTCCTGCAAAAAGTCAGGTCGGTGGAAATGATTGATATTTTTTTGCTAGAAAATAACTGATAAGGGTTACACGAGAGAGCAAAGGGTGTGGAAAATGGTTTCGAGGGTTTGACAAGTTTACTTGACTTTTGATGTGTTGTGGGGGTAAAAAAGAGTGGCAAGATAACAAATGTACAGCAATCTAAAATCTATGCCCTAAGAGTTAACTAGCTAATCAATTTTAAAAAGGTTTTAGATTTAAATTTCCTTTTTTACTATAAATTATTTAAATTTACATAAAATAATTAGGCATTTTCCTAAAAGAAAAATACATTTTTTTTTTAAAGAAATATCTTCCCTAACTTCTCTCTTTTAAGACCATCTTGATGAACCCACTTAAGAAATCACCCAGATAAACCTTAACCTATCCCTAAGTAAGACGAGTGGGTGTAATACCTTTTATTTTATCTTTGCCTTCGTATTTTCTTCTCTTTTTTTTCCCCCAAATTCCATTAAACAGTTGTTACCTTTTTTTATTGCCAACAAAGGTTTGCAATCAAATGGAGAAGAACTTAAGATACCGAGATACCAAAAAACCTAATCAAATTTTTGTTTGGTCTCTGGCATCTCGGTGTTTTTGCTCTGCAAATTTTCTCACTGGGGAATTCTCAGAGACAAAAAAAAAATAAAGGGGGAGAAAAGATGCCAGAGAGAGCCGAGGCTGGCTTCGATATTTCCCAGGCTTTTAATAACTGAACAAGCCGCTCATTAATAATTTAAAATAGAGCACCAAAATATGCGATTGCCCCAATGGCCCCGGTCTTTGGGACCCCTTTCTCTCTCTCTCCTGGTCGTGCTCTCTCTTTTGAAGTTTTCTGCTCTTTGGAGAGAGTGGTGAAAAACATGTGGAAGCCAAGTGACTGAGAGATGTATTTTTGGTTTGAAATTTTCTCTCATTTGTTTGTTGTTGCGTGGCCACATTCCTTCATTGGATACCCGTTTTTGTTGTTTCTCTTTTTGTGTTTGTGGATGCCTTTGCACTTGTCCTCTCTCTCTTGGGGTATCATTCATTCTCTCTCAGTATTTCTGGCTGTATTTCCCCATTGTGCTCTCTTTGAGTGTATCGATGATTCATGCTTTTTGGTGCTTCGGTTGCTGCACAAAAAACAATGGTCTGCTGTTGCTGTTTCTTAAATAATATATATATATGTATAATTTTGCCAGCACTTCCTTGTCTCAAAAAGCAGTGTCAGCATTTCTTCTCTTTTCTTGACTTCTCTTATTTTCTTTTGTTTTCTTTTTTTTTTATTTGTTTACTTTTTTAGTTTTTTTTGTGCTTTGTTTAAGGCTGCTAAATGATAACTTTTTATGGATTTAACAAAAATGTTTGAAAATAAAACAATAAAGTTTTGTTAAATGTAAAATATTTAGGTTTTTTTTTAAATTTATTTACTGGCCATAGAAATTATGTAGACCCTGAAATAGCTCACATTAATCAACAACTAAGCCATTTTAATTATATTTTTATTTTAAAAAACCATAATTCTTATTATGATATATTTTTCTTTTATTTTTCTTTCTTTTTTTTTGTTTTTATAACAGCTCTTCTTTTCTTTCTGTGTATTTGTTTGTGACGTAAGCCGAGCGAAGCGTATTAAACCGGAACGCAAAGCTCGTCTTCAGCTGTTCAACCTTTGCCGGCTGCGCTTCATCTTGTTTTTCTTTTGTGTCTTTTTTTTTTGCTTGAATGAAATTTCATAGTAGTGGAAATTGATGTGGAAAACTCACCACGACGTCGCAGCAGGCGTAGCTGCTGTTGCTGCAATTTCCTACTGCAAAGTTGCCAAGAAATTATGTTGCTTCTGCTGTGTTGCCAAAGCAATGTTGCTAGTGCAGCAGATGTTGCAAGTTGCAACTGCTTTTAAAAATATTTAAAAAATATTTAACAAGTTTTAAGGCATTTAACTAGATAATTTAATTAATTTTTATCAACATTTTTATCAGCTTTTGCATATTTTACAACATAAAACTCACTTTCGTAGCGGTTGCAAGCAGGTTCGAAACGTTGTTCAAACCTTCCAGCTTCGAACATCAAACAAGTTTGTTTAAATGATTTTTACATTTTTCAACTTTGATAAGTTATAAAGTAATCATCAAAAAAGCCTAGCTTCTTGTTAAAATGTTTTTATTATAGTTTAAACAATTGACTATCGCACCCCATTTAATTTAATTAAATATCTCACTTAATTAAAAAGTTATTAATTTTTTAAGAAAATAACTCACATATGTCCCACTGTGCTTGTCGTGTGTTAAGCCTGAAAAATCTTTAAAAATACCAACTAACGACGAACAGTTCCAATTTTGCGTTCGGACCGTTCGGATGTGTTCTCTCTCTCTCTATCTCTGTACAACCCTCTCTTTCGCGCCCCATATATCGCTCTCTGTCTGTAGAGTGACTCTAAAACTGGCATAACTCGTGTACGTCACTTGTGCGGTCTAAATTTTTGTCGCAGCCTCATAAATCAAAGCTTAAATAGCAAACAACCAGAAACAGGAACAACAATAACGGTGGATAATAAATATAATAATCATATTTAATACATTTATATGTATATTTTTTGCCAGACCCGTTATTGTTGCTCCTGCTTATTTATTTATTTGCCTCGTGTGTGTGTGTGTGTTTTGTGTTTGTTTATTTGAATTGTTTGCTATTTGAGCAGCCGCCGTTCCCCGAAGTGCGCACCCCAAGCAACTGGGGTCTCTAGTTTCAATTAGAAGTCCGAGTTTTGGAACCCCTTCTGGCCTGTTGGATGCCCCTTTTCCCCTCCATATATAACCCCTTCTCGGCACCCCCGCAATTTTATTTGAATTCCGCTTATTTGGCGAGGCTTTGCACGGGTTGAAGTGCGTTTCAGCGACGAAAAGGAAGCCGAAACTGAAGGTTATGACTGTTTATTATTATTGCTATCTTCGGGTGCTCTTTTCTGTTCTTTTCTTTATTTTTTGGCAATTACCAGCTCCACAGTTTAACGTGGTTCAATTCATAATAAAATTAAATACAGTGGTCAGTGGAGAAATATTTGTATACTCACTTTAAAAATTAAAGAATTTTTTTTTGATAATGTGAAGAAATATTTTTAATGTTGCAAGCACGAAAAGCTGCTTAATTAGCACAGTAATTAAAATTGTGTTAATTAAATAAACATTTATGGCTAAATAAATATTTTTTTTTAGAAAGAGAAACCTTGTTTTTGGATTGTTTATAAATCGTTTATAAATCTTGTATTTTATCACAATTTTTAGCAATAACTTTCAGGCTTTATTTGTCATTAAAAACAGGAAGTAAAAATTCTTTTTGAGGTTTTGAATTTAAGATCCCAGCATTTCCTTTAGAGAATTAAATAATAATATTTTAAAGATGCTGAATAAATTTTAAATATTTTGAATATTATTTTACTATTAAAATAATTTAAAGAATCTAAGATATTTAGACTTAAAAAATTACAAAGCATAAACAAAATAGGAAATAGCTTAAAAAACCTAAGATTTAAGTCCTATTTTTCAGTAAATAATCTCATAAAACACTTGAAATTCCAAATATTTCCCTTAATATTAATTTCCAAATAAATATATATTAAAAACTTTCTAAAAACTCTCCCAATTATCACCCAACTTGACCACTGTACTTTCATAAATATGTATCATAAATTCAGACCGAGTTCAAGGCGGTGCGTGACTTTGAAGTGTAAACATTTGGCGGCAAACGGGAGATAATCGTGATAATGAACTTCTCTGTGTGTCTACAAGAAGCTGAATGAAAAATGCCCAGAGATTAAAGAGGGAAGCAGAGATAAACCTATTAAATATAATCGTTGAGAAAACGCAGCTCTGGCTGGACTCTAGCTAAATTCTTTATAATTTATGCTTCGATTTACAGCCATTCATTCAGTCAGTCAGCTGACTCTCAAGATGATGCCCTTAGCAATTTGCATTTATTTGCAACTGAAAAGCCTCTCGGTGTGTGACGCAAATGGTTTTGATTGCTGTGACTCTCAAACCGGCTTGAGTCTTGTTGTTGTTCTTGTTGTTTTTGATCTCTTAACGAGATTTGCCTTTGACCCAGCTAAGCTGCAGATTCTCAGCCATCACCCACCACCCACCATCCAACCTACCCCCTTTTGATTTGTCGTCATAAACACCGCGACCTGCCCTCACCCTCGAGACATCATGTAACTTACCAAAATTGCGTATTCGCCGTGTAAGCGGGCGGGCTTTTGCCACCCCCTTTTAGTATCTAAGAGAGTATACTCTTAGGTTCCACATGCCGGCATGGGCTGTCTCTCTCTCTCTCAGATTTACCCACCCCTTGAAAACCCACCACCACCCAACGCCACCCACCGGTGGTCGCCCTTGCGCTACTTTTTAGCCGCTTCTTCTTCGCTTAGCGTAACGTAAAACGCCGACGTCTCTGCCGAATGCGATTCTCTGTTTCTCCGTTTCTCAGTCGCCGTCACAGTCTCAGTTTCGGTCTCTCACTCTCTTTGGCTACCTGTCTCTGTCGCACTGTTTCTCTGAGCCAGGACGTCGAGTCCTTTGTCCCGTATCTCGTTGACCTCATTTCGTGTGCGAAACCCAAGGCAGCAGGTTGTGCGTCCCGGCAAAAATTTCACAGCCGAATAACACCCAAAAAATTGCGAAACTTTGACAAAAAAAAATAAGCAGTGTGTGTGTGAAGCAAAAAAGGTTTTAATATATATTTTTTTCTTTGGTTTATTGTGTTATAAACAATGGAAAAACTAAATAAGAACTTGGTGAAACTTTGCAAAATTAATTAGTGTAAAATTGGCGTATGCTGTGAATGTTTATTTATTTTTTAAATATACTATTTTACATAAAGAAAACTGTGAACTAATGAATAATATAAATGTAAAAATTATTTTTAAAATTTTAATAATTTTAATCAAGTGAAATAGTGAACTTTTAACCTAAAAAAACTCCGAGTTTTTATAAATTTTAATTTATCCAAACCTAAACTTTCTGTCAAAGAAAAAGCACTTTGATATTTTTTTAAAAAGTGTAATGAATCTCAAAAATATGCTTTTTCTATTTTATATTTTTAAAAAATAAATAAAACCGCTCACTTTTAATTTTTTGCCTAAATAAACCTCTCAAAAGTCAAGACAACCACCCCTAACAAACCCCCATAAACCACCCCAGAAAAAGTCAAAGCCCATAAAAAATAATAATATCGTTTTGGCAAACTTTTTCTGCGGTGCTGTGCTGTTTGCTCTGCTTGTTGTTGTCTGTGGCCCCTAGATTTATTATTGTTTTGTCTGCAGATAACAGTTTGACCTCGTTTACATGCAACTTCGGCGTCGTCTGATGATAACAAAATCGGTGACAACGGCAGAATTGATACCAAAAAACCATATATTTAAATCGTGGAGTGTGCAATTTATATAGAATCTCCAAACGAGAGTGAAATTTACAAACCAAAGAAGTTTTTAAAACCAATACAACAAAAATGCGTGCCATAATTAAATAATCAATTAAATAAACAATTAAAAAAAATAAACTAAACTGTGAAGATTTGTTCGTGTTAAAAACAGCAGCATCAGCAGCCTCAAAATGGCCGAATTAATCAGTCAGCCCACTAAAATTAACAACAATAATTTTGGTGCCGGTGCGTATATACTACACAACATAAATTATACACAACAATAAATATATATCTTAATAAATTCCTTAGTTGTACTTGAAGAATTCTTAAGAAAACATTGATGTTTCACCGTTTTTTTTTATAAATTATATTTTTAATCGTTTGGTTTATTTTTAGTTTGTCGGAATTCACAGAGTAATAAAAGTGTGTTTGTTTATTTTCTTCATACACTTTTAAAATATATAAACAAAATAAAATCTGTGAGAGGGTAAAAAAACACAAAAAGTGAATGGAAATTTTTTATACAAATTTAATGATATAAAAAAGGGGAAAAGGTGTGTTGTTTCTGAGGAAGTTCTGGGGAAAATGTAAACAAATAGTTGATTTCCTGTATTTAGACTTATTTTAAGAATATTCAAAAGAAAAATATGAATTTTTCCCTTTTTAAATTAATATTTCCTGCCATATTAATTTACGTTTGATATGTGATAATATTAAACCTCAAAAAGAGGAGCTTAACTCAACTTCTCAGTATTCTTCAATATTTTTTTTTACTGACATTTTACCAATAATTTATTGTATTTCCATTTTCATGTCCCTGCATATATATCCCCATAATATAAAATAAGAACTCCTCCATAAATTCAACTCTCAATTTAAATTCCAGCACACACACAAAATCCCCAACTTCCTGCCGTCTCTCTTTTTCCTCTTGAAAAATCAGCCCGAAAGCGCATATATTTATTTCACATTTTCTTTTTTGTTTGCTGGTGCTGCTGCTGCACTGTCCATAAAAAAAGTGCAAATAAATAAATAAATGTATTGTAAAATATGCGCAAAAAGCCCGTTTAAAATGCTGTACAAATATGGGAAAAAGGCGAAAGAGAATGGCAGGCATCAAAGTAAATTTTATTAAAATTAAGCGTAAATATTTTGACACGAGCAGCAGCTGAGGGGAGCGAAATAAAAGAGAAAAGTTATATAAATGTGAAACTGCCAGAAGCAGAAACTGCATTTAATTGAAAAATTGTGCAATCTCGCTCACCCTTTCTCCCGGTTATCACTGGAGAACCCGTTTGAGAACCCGAAACAGAGTCTCTCTCTCCTTACTCAATTGATATTAATTCAAGTTGATTTGAACTTTGTTTTTTGTTGTTTTTTGTTTTGTTTATTAGAGAACATTGACCCAAGAAGCTGACGCCAGTCGATGTCGGCATCGAAATCATTTATTTAATCAGACATTATGCTTTATTGTGGCGATAAGCCTCAACCTCTAGCACGGTCAAACCCCTCTCTATCGCTTATCTAATTCCAAACACGAAACAAATGCATCTAAAACTCATTATGGCTTCTATCTACATTTGATTTATTAGTTTAACTCGTTGAGATTAGACTAGTTTTGGTGTTGCTTTTAGGCTAAATACAATTTAATTATATCCCAAGTCGTCGTTGTCAGATGTCTAATTATGAATGCCGCCTTTACATTCAGCCAGCAATGCCAAAATGATTAAATTTTAAGGCTAAATCAATTACTCAGAGAATTATGACTGGTTTCGATTTATATAGGCAATATTTTAAAAATTAATTAAACAAATTGAGAGCTTTAAATACATAAAATAATTCATTTAAAAGGAAAACAAAATTATAATGAACATGAATTTGAGATTTATTATTCTGCTTTATGTTTTTTTTTTATTAATTTAAATTTAATTATGAGTGATTTTATATAAGAATTATCATGAAAAACAGACACCCAAAAAGGTGCTAATTACATTTAATTTTATTAAAGCAAATATTTTAACTGATAATATTTTTTTTAATTTCATTTAATTAAAGCAAATATTTCAACTGATAATATTTTATTTTCATATAAATTTTCCAGCAGTTTTATTTTCCCCATTTGTTGTTTTCTCAACCCACATTCTCTTATCGTTCATCATTTTTATTTCATTTTCATTTCAATGCTTTTTGCAAAATGTAATTGAATTTTTACAGCTGCCTTCTCTTTTCTCTTTGAAAAATATGTTTCAATTTTAATTAAGCTTGGATTTTGGCAGGTCCGTCTTTTCTGTCCACTTTTTGGCAAGTTTTCTGATGAACGATTGCCGAACACGCAACACACATTCAACTTGAGTCAAAAAGCTGGTGTTTTCGTGTGCAAAAACTATTAAAACAGGTGGCCCATACACTCACCTGTATATAAATATTTTACTATATATTGTTTGTATATAAACCAGCCAAGTTTATTACGAAAACATGCAACTGGTTGACTAATTTCCCTCCAAGTTTTCTTAACCAACATGCCTCTCCCTTTCTTCAACTTTAATTTGATTAGATTTGATGGGGGCTGGGCGATAAAAAATAGTTCTATATGGTAATAAAATTTGTATTTTGCCGTAGGGCGTGTTTGGAATGGAAAAAAATATTGTATGAATATTTCAAACAAGAAAAAGAAATAAATAATCACGCTTTTGGGGGCTGTATTTTTGATGGTTTTTTAATTTTATTATTTGCTTGGTGAATGAATGAATGGATGCGCGTTTTATGGAAACGTTGATGGATGTGTGGGGCCAGCCGAAGGCATAGAAATCTTTTATGATGCCATTAGATATGGTAGCCAAGGGTTAAGGTTAATATGAACACGGAAATTTATGCTGGCGTGAAGTTGGGGGTCTTAAAAAAATGTTGTAAAGAAATTAATAACAGCCGGGGATATTTTTTGGGCTTAGATATATTTACTTTATATATTAATGAACAGAATATATAAATTTAATACCCTTTTCATGTTTTTTTTAATTTTCTAGATTTTTTTTTGCTGCTCTACTAAAGCTATTTCAATTATGTTAAGCCTTATCTTATCCTCTTTGCAATTTCCTATATGAACTATTTGCTTAATTAATTACAAATGCATATTAATTAAAAGGAAATTGTACAACAGCATACTCAGACCTTTTCCTCTTTCCAACTTTGCAAGAACAAATAAAATTTGTATTAAATTTGTTTAAAATTTGTGTTTGCATAGCAAAATTTAATATTGATAAAAGTTTGCAGAGGAAAATGTCCATGAACTGATGGCGAGGTTAAATCGATTGAATCTGTGGCATTTCCCATATATTTTCCCCGCCTTTTCCTCCCACACTTGTCACTTTTCACGTGTCTGGTTTTTTCTCTCACCTATTTTTGGCCTGGAAGTTCTTGGATTTTTTTTTTTTTTAGGAGGACGGGAAAAATGCCCGCGTCATTTATAAGCCATTTAATCATCGAGCATTCTTGGACTTTCAGTTCCGTCAGCTGTCGCTGCTGTATTTTACACTGTGCTCTCTTTATTTTTAGAGATTTTTCTAGTTTTCTTTTTAGTTTTTTGTAAAGGCATTCTCCAAAAGAGCAAAACTCTTGCAATTAGTCAGCTGCTTGTCGCCGGAAAGTGTCAAAATATTTTTGCTAGAAACAGTTTTGCTTTTCATTTAGTACATTTCTTTTTTAACTCACCATTCTATTTTCCCTTGCATTGAATCAGAGAATGTGGGCAAGTTGGCCAAAAGCCAGGGAAAGGGGGAAGAAAATGTACAGAGAATAAAATAAATAAAATACTTGTAATAAAAATTATACTCTTTGCAGCTTGAAATATAAAAATCTCAACTTTAAATTTTAATATAAAATGTAGGCATTAATTTTAATGTTAAAATTTTCCTCAGTGTACCTGCCGTGTGTGGCGGCGTGGCCAAAATGTCACGTATACGTCGTGTGGCCTGCCGTGGAATCCATTCACACACCTCCCCTCTTCTCTCGCCTGTTTTTCGCGATTTTCCACTTTTCTTTGCCGGGGTTTTTCGCAGCTCAGCTGTAGGTAATTACGTCATTAACAAGAAATTTGGAAAGTGCCCGTCATATCATTTGCTGTTTGGCTTGTGTCAACTGTTGGGTTGGTTGGTTGGCTGATGTTTTCCTTGGGGTTTGGGTAATTGCTGGCCTGTATTCGGTGCTTTGTTTTGTGGATATAAATGCGCTTCTGTTAAAAGGGGTAAGCATGTGCAAATTACTAGCACAGATTGTATACTATTAGCCATTATAAATTGCCTTAATTTGACTTGTAGCTGGGTATAGATATTCTAGGGGATTCTAGGAGTGTTTACAAATGATATGGTCTTGTTTGTTTATCCGGGATTTCTAAGAACCTGAGCTGGTTTATTAGGTTGCTCTGGTTTGAAGTATTATATACGACTTGTTTGGGTTTTTCGGAATTAAAACATAAAATTTGTGGGTATTTATTGTGATTAAAATGTAGATTTTGAAGGTATTACTTGATAAGATTAATTAAAATAAATACTAAGCCTTTGTAGATAAAATGTAAAATATATTATGATTATAATAAAATAACAATCCCTAAAAATAATAATTTTATATCCCAATTATATGAAAAATCATTTCCATATTTATATTAAGTCAAAAACAAACAAACTTCTTGATATTTTGATAACCCACAACTTGTCTAAGGTATTCTTAGACCAAAATAAATATAATTATCCTAATAAGGGTTTTGACATATGACCTATAATAGTAATAATTTTCATAATTCCAACAAGTTTCCTCTTTTCCAAATACAAAACAAATATACTTTGCATTTTGCATTGTTTATTTTTCCTCCCTTTTTGTTTTTTATTGTGGCTCCTCATTATTTGTTCTCTAATTAGATGTCATCGAACATTTCCAGGAGTGACTCTCTGTCGTCTCTGTGTTTTTGCTATTTTTGCTTACTGTGCACGCCTGACTGGCCACGCCCCCCGGCTAGCTATATAATAATAAGAGAGGTAGGGTGGGCCTAGGCTATTGAACCCACTCAATGCCACTCAACTTTACCTGTCTTGCGCCCGCCTTTGATCCATAGAACTTCGGTTCGGTTGTCGTCGTCTGGTGGTGACATTGATTTTGATTGCAAACTTTGGATGTTTGCATATGCAACTCATTAATGCAATGCCACTTTTACAGAAAGCGCTACAACTTCTCAACAATTGGTGGGCAAAAGTTTTTTTTGGTTGCAATGCATACATTTAATTAAAAAAGGTTTTTGCGTTAACAACTCTCTGCTGGCACTTAAATTGAAATTGTTTTGCGGGAAGCTGGCAAGAGGCGTAACTCCGTCGTAGCTGCAACAATATTGACAACAATTTATCAAAAACTATTAAGGCTGGCGCCATTTTATGCAAATCACTGTATACAGTGAGTGTCATTTATATGCAATCGCCTGTCCCGGTGTCTGGCTCTGTCAACTGGCATTAGCATCGCCAAAGCGAGAGAGCCAGCAGCGCCATCGTCATCATAATCATATTTCCAGATCACTTATATGTACATATATATAGACAAGACCAAAAACAATGCAGCTATATGGGTTTCTTTGTGTTTTGTACAGTGAGAGAAAATATTTGTTAAATTAGAAAGTAATTTAATAAAAAATATATTAGAGTAACAGCTAGAAATGGTGAAGAAGATTGATTTAAAAATTTTTTTTCACTTTATAAAATTGGTCGAGTTTTTAATTAGTTTCTTTTTATAAAGAAATAATTCTAAATTAATTTTTTTAACTTTAAAAATCTCAAACCATTCTCCAAATTTTTTTCTAGATTTTTTGAGGCTTCTAGTTTGAATATTCTCAATTCTTTATACATTTTTTCGTGGTACTTTGCTTACCCTCCCATTTTTTCTGCCTGCATTCAAGCTCTTTGTTGTCACATCCACCTCCCTTTTCACATCTTTTCTAATACCCCTGGTTATGATTTTGAATAGCCATTTTAGAAGTCAACAACAGCTTATAGTTATGACTCCGATGGCCCCTGTAATTGAGTTGCAGCTGAAGAGCCAAAAGGGAAGGAAGTGGGAGGTGTGCACTTATGGAAGCCTTATGCAAAGAGCGCACACTCCATGGCCATAAATTGCTTGGCTTGACTTGCTTCTTGCATTGTTTAAGCCAAATTGCTTTTGACAACGGCCAAACAGTTCACAAGGGGATCGAATAGGAAGTTATCTCAACACTGCAGAGTCGCACACTTTATCGCCTGATTTAACACAGCTTCTCGTGTGGGTAAATAAATAAGGAGAAATATATTTATACACAGAGATTTAGATAGATTGAGAGACTGAACATTTTTAGTTACATTTTTCTGTATTGCAATTGTCAGACAAAACTGGTTTATAGTCGGGGGAATATGCTCAGACTGAGGCTTTGGACTGCGGAGGTCAGTGTGTTTTGGATTGGTCATCTCAATCAGTGTTAGTGCAGCGACTTGAGAGTTGTGAAGAGTTTGACAAATGATGGCTGAAGTGCCAATTTCCTTATTAGGAGGTGGTAAACCCATTGAAAACAAGAAAACAACGATGAGGAAGTGTAACTATTCAAGCAGGAAATTTGAATAAGAAATGTGGGAGTTGTGTATCAGATAAAGAAAATTTTGTATGGGGTTTTAGAAGACTTGTAAGCTTGATTAATAGGGAATTAAAGTATGTTTGAAGAAATAATTAAAAAGAAATATAATAAAAAAGGTCTTATTTCAATAAACAAATTTCTTAGTTGGTATAAAACACTATTTTTGAAAGTTACAAATTTTTTTTAAATTATTTATTTATTTAGTATTTATTATTATTAATTATTACTATTTTCCACATTTCTCAAGTACATTTTTAAGCACTATTTTTGAAACTAATTAGTTTTTGTTTAATTATTTATTTTTTATTTATGTTTCTCAAGTGGAAATAAATTTAAAAACATGTTTTTTAACATTAAATATCAAATTTTATTCCTAAACTTTTTTATATATTTTTAAACATTTTATAATTAATTACCTTCTATATAATTTCCAACCTTTGCCCTACTTTTTTGTTTGTTTTTATTTTTCTAACCGCATAAATTACTCATTTTTGTGCGTTCTAATAATAGAGGAGAGTTGAAAAAACACACAAACAGAAATCATTAATGCAATCAACAAACCAGGAAAAACCAGACACACCTCCCATTGAAGTACCACCCTCCCCCACACTCTCCCCCTTGGGCTGCCGCAAAACAGAAAACAATTTTCATGCCTCACTGAACTTTAAAATGAGCCCAACGTATATTGCTAAATGATATTATTTGATCAGTTTTGGAAAATAAAACTTAATTATAGATATTCAGATAGTGGATAAAAGCGGCAGAAGGAAAATCCCCCCAAATGAAACTCACAAAATGCATTTTCTATTTTCGGCTGTTGTACAATTTGTTGATTATTCATTTTGAGGGGAAAATGCAGCTCTGTCTGTGCCCTCCCCATCCCTGGGGTCACCCTGTTTATTATGGGAGACCACGCTCCACTGATTTATGTTCATTTATAACAACAAAATCTGTGTTTTGTTTTCTCAGTCTGTTTGTTTGTTTTGAAGTTTTCCCCTCATCATTATGCAATCATTGAATGTCACTTGATAAATCTCTCACATTTTAGTGCAATTAATTAATGTGTATATATGTTTTTTATTAATTTTTTACAGGCGTCACCATGCGCGAGAAGAAGGGAGGAGCCCTGCAAAAGCTCAAGAAGAGGCTATCGCACAGCTTTGGCAGATTAAGTGAGTAGAAATTATAATATTTATTCTTGAAATTTAATATAAATATAAAAAATAATTCCAAGAAAATTATAAAGCTGTAGGCTCTTTGTTTATAAACTCAGGAAATCAATAATAAATTCAAACTAAAATGCAGTTGAGTCATTTTCTGATTTTGTAGCCAATGTGGGTGCAGTTTTTTCATTTTTTTTTTTCTTTTTCAAACAATAGATACTTATGGTAATGCCATAGATTATGAATATATACATACATATATGTCTAGATATTTATCTTTATATATTTATTTATGTATTGTATTGAAGTTGCTGGAAAAACGTGTTTAATTCAAGAAAGAAAATGTCAAATGGTGTATGAAAAAGATGAAGCTTGAATTTACATTACAAAGTTTTCAAATCCCATCAAACTGATATTATTTCTTCCTGTAACCTGTTACCTTTTATGACCTATAACTTGTCCCTATTCCGCTTCAATTTTCACCATTCAAAACATGACGTTTTTTTCTCAGCTGGTTTTATGAATGCAAAATATTGCCAGGCGCCGCCCCAAACTTCAATCAACTTCGCCACATCAACACTCAGAGTTCATGTAGCTCTTTTATATACTCCTCCATCCTTTAGCTTTTTCTGAACAAAAATTTACACAATTCCCCAAAAAAAAAATAAAAATAAAAATAGAAACAGAAAGAACCCAATGTAAATGCAATTTTTATTTAAAAAACTCCTGACAGACCGCAACAGACAAAAAAATGAAATGCAAAACATTTTCGCAGTTTTCGCAAAGGGAAACTTATCGATTTTGTTGCGTGGGAAAAGCTTTTAATGGTAAAAAAAAGTAGAAAAAGAATTTTGAATGGTTGTCAGCTCAGCTCTTTTGGTTCGAGTAATTGAATGCACTCATTCCCAAGTTCAAAATGCAATTGACAACAGAGACAGCGAGAGAGAAAAATTGCAGGAAGTGCCGTCAGGGCACCAAAATTGATGAATTACTACTGAAGCGTTTTTCCAACCCCTCTAATTTCTGCAGGTATTTCGCTTGAATTTCATCAAATATTTGCCTTTTGCATTCATGATGGTTTATGGTTTAGTTTCTGGCGTGTCATGGAAACCCGTATGAGGTGCTGTTGCTGTTGACTCACCAAAAAACCAGTTTCGGTTGCTTGATTTTGCGGCATGCGGCTAATTGTCTTTCAACGCCCACGCAAACTGTTTTTAGTTTTTAGTTTTTATTTATTTTTGGTTTTTTGTTTATTTTTTTCTGTCTTTTATAAGTTGCTCCAGAAACAAGTCCAGCCAACAGCTGTTTTTCTTCCCATAAGAGTGGAAAAAATTGTTTTATTGTCTTTGAATATCTGACTAATGGTCTTGTTTTGGCTTTAAATGTTACCATTTTTGGCTTGCATATATAATTGACATTTTTTGTCGGCTCTTTTGTTTGGAAAATAACCAAAATATGAAACCATATATGGTGGGATTTGGTGGCAGAAAAGGTTGTGGGGTTTAAATATAGGTAAACTTGAATTTTTGTGAAGTAATATTTAATTAAAGATTTATATAGATTTATATATATTTATAAAAGTTGTAAAAACATTTTAAAATCAAAATAGATTTGTAAAGATTTAATTTAAAAAATACTATCAAAGAAAAACTAAATATCTTTTTAATAAAAAAAAAACTTTTCACAAGAAAATTCCTTTCTAAAATTCCTCACTTACCTTGTAAAACATTAAATATTCATTTATCTTCTACATAAAAAAGAAATAATACCAATTTTGGTCAAAATTGATTTCCTTTCATCAATCAAACAGCTTTCAATAAATTCCCAAACTCATGTTCAGTGAGCAATTTGACTATTTTCCATTACGATGAAAGCCACGCCCCAAAGATGAAATTTTCAGCGCATTTTCTCTCTCTACACTTTTACAATATGTCAGAGAGTTTTCTTTCCAAAGTTGCAACTTGCAACAACACCCTCATCAACAATTGGGCAATCCTTCAAGCGGAAACAATTTCGAATTTCAAATGCAACTTGTGCTCTGGCATTGGAACAATTTCTCACGATTTTCCACAGTTGTTACTGCTGCTTTTTCTGGCTCATAAATGTTGCATCCATTGGTTTTAAAATGAGAAAATAAAGTTGACTTTATATTCTAGCTGAAGTTTAAATGCTTTCATTGCATTATTGAGGAGCAACAGCAGCAGCTGCTGCTGATGCAACCAAGGAATGTCACTCAAGCTGCTGTGTGCTCCACAACTGGCCAAGTTGTCTTGGCCAAGGCCATTACAACAAGCCCACTAACTGTAGTTGTTAGTTGTCGCCCAGTTGTAGTAGTTGCAAGACTTGTCTCGCTTGTTTGTCAGCGAACTGATACTTGCAGCTAAACCGTCGTTAATTGCCGCACGGGCTGTGGCTCCTCTTCCACAGTTTTTTTTCTTTCCTCTTTTAATTACGAGTAGCTGCAACTCAACGTAAATGTATCTGTAAATGTATCTGTATCTATCTCGGTATCCGCATCAGTGTCTCACTGTCGCTACTTCTAAACTGCTTCATTTGCCGGCCATAAAAGTTATGAAGTTATAAGACGCTGTTGCACAAGAAATTAAAAGCACACTGAGAGAAAATACTAGGGAAGAGGGAAAAATAAACATATAAATTTAGATAATTATATAAAAGAAGGAAATTAAAAATCTTTCTTAAAATCATTCAAGTTAAAAACAAAGTCCAAATGTATACTTAAAAGTATTTAAATAGCTTAATTATACCATAAATCCTTTTATAATAATATTAATAATATTATAATCTCAAAATGTACCCCTTTTTCTTTGCCTGTATCTACCATTTAACAAAAGAATTCACTGCATTTCCTCTTCATCTTTTGATGAGTGCATTCCAAAGACCTGAAATACTTATAGACTGGAATTACGTACACTTAACTTATGTACTTACATGTTTTTGTTAGTGTTTTCTTGTACCGATCGTGATTTCTTTGTCATCTTTTGCCTTTTCTTGTTGTGGAACTGGTAAATAACTTGAAATGATTCACTTGACTTGGGGTTCAGTTTCTTTGAATGTGATGACTATAAAAATGTTTTACGATAAGAAAAATAAGAGTACAAGTAGTTGAGACTGGTGGTAAGGGTTTTTCATGATAAATATAGTAATTCCAAGACTTAAAATTAGTTTAAATATTCTTAAAAAACGAGATAAACTAATTTTAAAGCTCTAATAAAACCAGGTTAAGTTTGTAATATTTTAACATAAGTATCATAGATCAAAAAATTCGAGAACTAATGAAAAGTTACTAAAACTCCCTTTCTTCATATAAAAAGTAAAAAGATTTCCTAAAATCTTTGTCTTAATCCCTAGAAAAACCAGCGAAACTCCTGGAAAAAGCTACATTAGAGCTCCTCCAAACTCAAGTGTGAAATCCTCAACTTATTTAACCAACAATTGTGACACTTATTCCCAGCTCCTTGCTACTTCTCTCCTTTTTTTGCCGCTTGGAAATAGAGGATAACTTTAGCCCGGCCAAAGTGAGAGATTCTTGAGATAACTCAAGCTCCTTTTTGCTCCTTTTGGTGTAAATATTTTATGGCGTGTCCAATGTCCGACTTTGACACTTGGTTGTCGGCTATATCTCGACGCTATCTCCTCATCATCATCCTCGTCGTCGCCGTTGTCGTCGTGGTCTTATTTCCCTGTGCCACTGATACAGTTCTAGTCGCTGTGTTTTACCTCGTTCTTCCGTTCTTGCCATCTCACTTGCCTTGTCATAATCCTTTCTGATAACATTTTATGTCACAAGCCATGGCCAAACACACTCGAGGTTGTCTATGGCTTTAACCCTTGACTGGTGTCCGTCCCATCTGACTGCCAGTCGCAGCCACTTGATAACTTTACACTTGAGCTCACCAGCCAGGGCCTGGAGTCTGCCCTCTTTTCATTGCAACTCAATGACAAAAAAATATAGGAAAATAAATAGGGAGTTGGGTTTTGAAAGTCGAAGCTTGAAATACTCTTTTTTAGGGGAATTATAGTACCCAAGGGATGTATAAAAAAAGGGAATGTATATTTAATAAAATCTTCAGGGATTCTTAAGTACATTTTTGATAAGAAAATATGTTTATTTATAACAGAAATTTTTTTTTAAATATTTTAAAACATCTTGAAAAGAAACTGACGGACAACTAACGGACAAGATAGTAACCTCCAATTTCCCATATTATTTTAAAGAGTGTGTTAAAATACCTTTTCTGTATATTAACACCCCCTTTAAGGGTATCAAAAAGAAAATGTATATATAAAAGAATCAGCAGCCGAAGACATAGCGCGATAAGCAGCTAATGGCCGTCGACTGTTGATGCTTCCTCCTTTGCCTCGCTTTTATCTCCGACTCCGGCAGCCTCCTCCTCCACCTCCCCCTCTCTCTTTATAGTATGATATCTCCCCCTCA
Organism: Drosophila bocki; assembly: GCA_008042715.1. Classification (NCBI taxonomy): domain Eukaryota; kingdom Metazoa; phylum Arthropoda; class Insecta; order Diptera; family Drosophilidae; genus Drosophila; species Drosophila bocki. The sequence continues at coordinate 81,195 of VNJY01001108.1, forward strand.
TTCACCACCACCCCTCGAGCAAGTCTATTCAATGGCCATGGATGATGGGTCTAAACTGGACTCTGCCCGCACATATGTTTGAGATACAGTGATAACCGCTTTGAGTGGATCGGAAGTACTAGTTTTTGGTGGTGATTCATGGTTTGGGTTTGGGCACTTTTAATGCGGGTAATGAGCTTTAAATTGATTTGGAAATCTATTTACAGACTTGAAGTCAATTAAATTTGTGAGAAAATTAATTGAATCTGAGGATTTCCTGGGAAATTTTATTTAATATATTAAATAGAAAATTTAAATAAAATGTTTTCAATGATAGATTTCCTTAAGAACACATTTAGTGCTTATTTAATTACATTTAAAAGGAACTTTAATTGAGTTTTTGATATACTTTCAATTTAATTTCAAACCCCTAAGCCTTCTTTATCTATTTGTTTGCTTTCTCTAAGATTTAACACTGTACATTGTAAGTCCATTGAAGTGCCTCTGAGCAGATTCCGCTATCGGAACACGCATCGCTTCTTTGCTTTTCCCCATCTCGTCTCGCTTTCTCATCGCCTTTCAGCAGCTTCAGCGTTGTCTTCATTGTATTTACGCTCTGATTTGTGAAGAGCTGGAAACGCTACAGATGCCACGCCCACTTTACCTCCATCCACCGCCTTTCCTGGCAACTTATCTCAAGATTTGAAGTACGAACATATATAGTATATATAGGGACAAATCCGCTTTGGTGGCCTCCATTTAATATGTCATTCCATTGATATGAAACGTTCTTTCAGTTGGTTTCAGTTCTGGTATTTTTTTTTACACACTTTTCCGGCTTGCGAGATGATATCCGCAACGGCCACACGGCGTATGAGTAATCACGCACATGACCTTTCGCTCGCTTAAGCACATTTAATGCAGTTTCCCCCCGGGGTTGCAACTACTATTAAATATGGTCTATATATGCTTCCATAAACCGAAAGAATTTTTTACGCCCGCAGCGCGTTGAAAAGAAATTTATGCGACTATTTTCTGTATTTTATTACACGAATTTCCTCGAGTAATTTAGTGTTGGAGCAGGCCTCTAACTAACGTTGGTTGAGAGGGTTTTCCGTCGATTTTCCGTGCTTATGTTTGTGACATTGATGAGTGGCAGTGCGGGGTTAATGGTACTACACAGCAGCAGTAGCGAATACAGAGAGAGGGTTAAGTTAGGCTTGGAAAAATATTATGTAAATTTAAGCTCAAAAGCTCAAAAAAATTTATATATATGACCTAAAAATACTTATAACTAATAGAGGTATATTAAAATACATCATTTATTATTTTCAAAGCTTGTAAAAATTCTTGCTGATTTATTTTAGAGCCAAAATTGCCACTGAAAAGCCTTATTAGTGTCTTGCAGTTATTTTAAGAGCTCATAAAAATTTTAAAAATTGTGTTTACCCGTTGTGCAACAACTAGTTTTATGGCACAGCAGGAGTTCGTTAGGTAAACAGCCTATAAAAGTATTTAAAATTTTTTAAATAAATAAATAAAAGGTTTATATTAACAAAAGACAGGTACAGGCATATTTACCTGTCCAGATTACAAATCCCCGAGTCACATTACATCACCTGAAGCTATGTTCTACTTCTGTCAATTATTTGTATTTATCTTTACCGATTCCCCAAACAACAGAAACACATACAGATATTTTCCGACAGCTTAACCCTTTGGGATTATTCTGCATTTTCTTCGACTATCATTGACTCTCGTCCATAAACATTTTCCCCATTTTCCTCTTTATTATTTCACTCTCTGCCGGTGACAGGCAGCGTCTCTCGTACATGCTCGATAATTTGTTTTTAAACGGCTGCTGTTTCCACGACTCTTGTCGAATGTCGAATGGGCCCATTACAGGTACATGTGTTGTGTCTGGAGCTGGTTGGTAGGGGGGTTAAAAAAACCAAAGCTTTTTTTTTATGCCAGACCAAGCGTCAACGTTGCCTGGAAAACGTGCCTTGAATGCGAGCAGGAGGGGCCTCGGCTTCTTCTTTTTTTTGTTTTTTTTCTGTGGCCATAATAAAAGTATTTTAAGTGAAATTCACAACCTTGCGACGTAAATCGTAAAAATTCAGTTTTCAATGCGGCTTTTACTATTTTCGTTTGTTTGGTTTCTTTGGCGGTGTTTTTGGTTTTTTGTTTTCTGGCCTTTTGTTGTTCAGCAACGTTTGTGGAATTCAATTAGTCAAAAAAAAAAAAACCCTGAACAGGGCTTCTTAGTTAGCTCAAAAATTAGCAGGAATTAGTCTCAATAATTTAAATAATTTTTATATAATTAAATTTTAAGGGAACTCTTATTTTTTCTTTAAAATTTAAATAAATATTGTTTTTTGTGTCGCCTTTTTGTCTAGTTTCTTGGTTTTTGTTCCCGTACAACTTTATTTTTGGCATCTGTAGCTTGTTCTTGAATTTTTTTTCGCGTTCAATGACTCTGAGAATTCTCTAGTGAATGTCAAGGGATCCTCCCTCTGTCTCTTTACTCCTTTTCCTTTGCCATTTCTTTAATGCAGTTTTCAATTTGCAATTTCTGCTGATGCTGTGTTCGTCGTGTCTTTGTTTATTGTTTATCTATGCCGCTGCATTTTCTTCTTTTTTCTTGTACCCTGCCCCCTCGGTTTTTCATTGTTTATTTTCGGTGGCTTACGTTGACGTCAAGCAACAACGTTCACGACATTTGTGATCGGAAGAGTCTACTAACACGTACCTCGCCCTGCCCCATTCACTATCACTATCTGCCGCTTCCCCTTCCGATTATATTATGCTTTTTTGCATGCAAAGTGCAGTGCCAACAGCAGCAGCAGCAGCGATAAACACACAGCCCAGACAGACACCGCATAAACAAGGGAAATAATACAGGAAAAATGGATTGGAGAGTGGGAGGTGGGGTGGTGTTTCGGCCACAAAAGGCTTTTCGCATTTTAATAGAAATGTTCTTGGGCGACGACGAAGGCTAAAGCTCAAGACGACTCCAACTGATGTCCCTTATTGTGGCTGCAGATGAGAGTTTATAAGCATATACACTATGTATTTATGGGGTATGGTAAATGAGGAATATGTTATATTTTTGATTTAGAAAATTCCATCCTTATTACAAAAAACTAAAGAAAAACGCCTCTCTCTGCGCTTCTCATAAAACTAATCTAATACCAACCTTTCTGAGGGATTTTTTTCAGAAAGAGTCTGTCTTTGGCCTTCTCACAACATTTACCTAACCTTTATTTATTAATAAAATAATATATTTAAATTATTTTTTAAAGATTTTTATTTATTTAAATATTTTTAAGATTTGTAGATTTTTTAAATAAATTTTCTCTGCATTTTTATCCATTTTCCTGGCACTTTTCACCATATTTACCCAACATTTTTACAACTTTAAATACACCCACTTTACAAAATGATTTCCTCTCTAATCAAAAATATAGCTAAAAGCAAATCTCGTTTGTCGATAGCTCATTCTAGAAATTTCTATGTCGATTGTTAGTACCCTTTCATATGCTCGTCACCGATTGTTGTCTGACTTTTAGCCATTTGTGGTGGCGAGGGTCTTAACCCTGTGTTTGCCTGCGCGTGACTTTGAAAATCCGCTTTCCCCCCTATATATACATATATATAGATTTCAATTCCGTGGCATATCTCACAGACTTATGCCTGTCAATGCGATGCAGACGCAGTGCAGACCAAATAACAAAATATTATGCTACGTGATTTGCTCGGCATTTGGCTCGTTGCATCCATGAATACCATGGACTATCGAGATTCCTGATTCCCAATTTCCAATGCTGCCTGATTCCTGATTGCAATTCAGCAATTGTGAAATATTTCTGCCGCATTGATTGCGTGGGCGAAGGCTCTGGCCTGGGTATGAAAATAAAGTGTTTGCTACTCCAGGGCCACGGCAGTTCTCGCTCTCTAAATTGGTTGCCATTTTTTGGTTGTTGCCCCCATGAAATCCACTTGAATTCTCCACGACGACGACGACGATGAGGACGCCCACTTGCTGCCACAAAAAGCGTAAACATTTAATTTCCATGTGCCACGGGGGAAGCGAAACAAATGCAAAATAAACCAAGTGTTAAATATTTGACATGGGGACAGGCCAGGCCAGGGCCAGGAGGAGTGACGGCTAGCCACCTCACTCATGTCTAGAATTTCTCCTTCTTGAGCCTTAGGCTGGCAACTGCAGCATTTCCTGACAGCTTCGCCAGCAAATCTGGCCAGGAAAAGCCCACCCAAATGCACTGTGGTTTTGGATAAGATTAAAATGTTTCTTGAAGCTAATTTATAAATAGGAAAATTTATTTAAATTATTTTTTATAGATTTTTTATTTATTTAAATATTTTTAGGAGTGACCTTCGATTTTTAAATGTTTAATTTATATTTTCCCTCTAAATTTTCTACCTTTTCCTGGGCCTACAAATCACTGTGCAATGTCATGTGTGTGCTTCGCTAATGACTTTTCCTTGCCATCATCGGAGGCTTTCTTGCTCTTCATGGCAAATGTCAGTGTCGGCGCCCTCGCACTTCATTATTTTGAGTTTTCCAGAGCCATCTCTCCTGCCGGCCTGCCTGCCTGCCATAATTTCTCCTTTCTTTTCTCACTTAAACTGGTTCAAGGTGTTGACTTTGTTGCATGTGTACGGTGTACGGTGTGTGTACACAACAAATGTGGCACCTGCAGCAACCTGGCATCGAGGTAATGGCTTCCTTAGATTCTTCCTTCCATTTCGCAGGCAACCTTCAACGTGTGCCGCCGCCCCCATTTTCCGGTTTTCGTTTATTGTCTGTCAGGCGGCCGTAAAATGATTTCCTTCAACAAGCAGGGAGAGAACAGCTTCTAAGCAGTGGGAGACTTGAAGGCTTTTCCTTGAAAATTCTTTTCCACTTGACACTCTCGACTCTGCCCAGTTTTACAGGCACAGTTTTAATTACAGTTTGAAGGAAACTGAGCCCAGTAGACATTCCCCTAGACAGTGGCGGTTCTATTCATTGTTCCAATTTGTTGTTTTTCGTCTGCCGCTCATCCCCCCATCCACAATTTACAGCTTTTGGCTATTGTCTCGCTTGTTAGGGTCTGGCCAGCATTTTTCCTTTATTTTCATATATATATTTGTTCCTTTTTCATATATTATTGTGTGTTTCCTCTGGTGGAAATGTTTGCTTGGCTGGCTGCCTGCTTGGCTCAAGAAGAGCAAAGCACACACACATACACTTGGCTTGGAAAAGTCGAGTGCCGGAGGACGGGCGGGGGTAATAATAAACCTCGAGCAGCGCATACCAAGCGTCTACAATTACATCTTGGGGGTGGTGGGGGGTTAACAACGGAACAGGAAAACCCGAGAAACATATTCCAATAAATTGTTAGAAACAGGAGGAAAGAGAACCAAGCAAATTGAAAATTATTTTCCATTTATTTTTTACATTTTCTCTGACCAAGGGTCAGTTTTCTGACCACAGGAAAGTTTTAAATAATGTTCATATAAATTTAGTACAAATTTCGCTTTCGTTTGGCAATTATTCAAACTGAAATGGAGTTTGTAAATATATTTGGAATAAAATTTATAACATAAAACAATATAATTTATAATATAAAAATTATAATATATTTTCTCCGCGCTTTTATAAAACCTAACCTGAAACTGAGAGCTTTTCAGTAAATTTAATTGAACCTCAGGGCCTCTCTCCGCCCTTCTCAAAAAAATTACCCAAAGCTCAGAGCCTTTCTCCGCGCTTCTCATAAAAATTACCTAAGCAAGCGGTCTTTTCTCCGCGCTTCTCAACAACTTAACCTAAACGTGAGTGCTGTCATGACTCAACTTTCCATCAAGGCAACTTCAATTAGCGAGTCGCAGTAGTTTCCTCGGAAGAACTTATCGTTTCCATTAGCAGGAACTCTCATTCTTTATTTACAAGTAAATAAACAAATGATTGAACGAATGCTTGGAGGGGGGACAAATGCAAATGAAGGAAGCTCGCTGCGATTGCGATCAAAAGAGATGAAGAAGGCGGCCCGCACTTAAATCCCCCAAGCTCAGTCAAAAAGAAAAAAAATACAACAAAAAATATAAAAATTTGTCTCCTCTACTGCCTGAGATTTCTCTTGTTGTCGGCGGGGCCTGCATATCGATGAAGTTGCTCGCCCAAGTCATCATTTCGACGATGATGATGATGATGATGGGGACGGCCCCAACGTCCCCGATGGCAGTGGCAAATATTGACATTGGGACAACAAGAAGAGTTGGCCCTGGTTGTCCCTCTTTCGCGGTTAACCATCTCCACCGCCAAGCACTTGACTGACTTTTGTTGCAAATTATTATTTGTATTTTTTTTTATTTTATTTTTATTATTGTGGTCCTGTGCTGTGCCGTCTCGCTTCCTCAATTTGCATTTGGCCAGGTGGAGCTGGCACAGGACTTGCATTTCAATGACAATATTTCCTTTTGCCATCTTCCGATTGCCTCGAGTCCAATGCTCTTTCGCTCCTTGGTCAACAGAGATGGCCAGCGATATGGGAATTACATTTTTAATTTAATTTTTTACAGCTGAGAAGAGATGTAAACTGGTTTGCTGTTCATTTACTTGTTTTATATATTTATTTTACACTTAATGAATTGATTGAACTGTTTTGATTGGTACAAAAGCAACTTTGAAAGACTTTTAATAAATGTAAAAATATTTAGAATTCAATTGAGTTATTTCTCAGTTATGTTTTTAAACTCTTTTCACCTTAAATGCAATTTTCCACTCGCTCATCTCTGTCTGACAATTTTGCCTTTGGTTAGTTGCTCGGCTGGCGTTTCATTTTGATTTGATTACATTAGTTGCGAGTCCCTGGCTTTGCTTTCCTCCTCCGGGGTATCCATTTTAAAGTTCATTTACCCACCTCACCGGATACCCGAACTCCTCCTAGAGTCCTGGCTTTTGGCCTCGGGTCGAATGGTTACACTTCCGTCTTAGTTATTTACCCAAGTGCGGGGATTTCTAGTTCGTTTGTCATTCTCCTCCGCCAGCTTCTCGTTTCTTCCCTTCCAACTTAGCAAAGTTGATTTGCTTCTTGGACAAGTTTCCTCATTTCTAGTACCATTTTTATATATATATTTTTTTTGTGCGAACTGCACTTGTTTTTGGCTTTTACAGGAAATTTGCAAGTCATAAACAAGTTTTTGCTTTTTATTTTACTTGTGTGTGCCGCTTTTGGATTACGTTCTATTTTTTTCGTTTGCTTAGGTTTACTTTTTAAGGTTTTGTTTTAGGGCTCCGAAATGAAGTCGTAAATTTGGAAATTACTTGAAAAGAAGTTTTGGGGAAACTTTTGGGCTTATTAAAAAACTGTGAGACTCGGTTGGAATATTTTAAAGTTTATAGTTGTAGCTGGTGAAATGATAAATATTTCTAGGAGTTTTAGTAACTAATTTTAGAAATTTAGATGCTGTTAAAGTTTGTAATTGAAAAATTGTTTTAAAGAATAAAAATCAGTTTTTTTTTGTGTGGACAAGGATGAAGTTTTACTCTGAAGGTGACAGTAAGAGTCTTTCCTAAGGCTTCTCAATGGGTTTACCTGAAGTCAAGACAGTTTTAAAAATAATTCTATAATAAGTAAAAGTATTTCTTTGCTCTTTTCAAAAACTTTACCTAAAGCCTAGCCTCTAGTAAATATATTATCCAAGTTTTAAAGCCTAAAAAACTCAAATTTTAAGACAACGACACATCATAATTCAAATGTTTTATTAGCTTCCCTTTTTTCGAAATTGGTTCCCCTGATTTTCACTGATTGCCAAACTTTTCAACCTCAAACAGATGTCTTTTGCCATATATTTCCTTTTTGTTTTGGAATTTCCCTGTGCCGTAACTCATTTAACTGAAAGCATTTTGGTGTTACAAATGTCCTTGAGTGTAAAGAAAACCACAAAAAAGCGTAAAACAAAAGAGCCGAAGCAGGAAAGAGAAAAGTTGTAATAGCCATCAATCAAAGTTGGGCCAGAGTGCGAGGCATCTTTCCCCTCCTTCACCTGCATAGAGGCGTCGTCATATCGTTCAATGTCATCGCCTGGTGAAGCAGGACACCTGTCCTGTCCCTCAGGTGGGTTAAGTTGGAGGAGGCAGCAGAGGCGGGGTCCAAGCCAACATTTGTTGTGGCTCAAATTAGCATATGAGTCATAGTCTGGTCCTTGGCCGGCTTCGTTTGCCAAGCCATTAATAATGGGAACAAAAACATTTGCTCAGAGCTGGGCTCTGGCAAATATCACTTAAAAATCATGGGAAAAAAAGTGAGGAGTTTTTGGAAAAGTGGAAAATCTGCACTTGGAAAAAAATAAAGGATATTATAAGTACAAAATTAATACTTAAAATGATTTGTTAGGTAGCAGTTTTTAAACAAAAATGAAAGCTAGAGAGGTTGGCTTTAGTTTCTGGGAATATTTTATAAACAAAGTTCAAAGTTTTTCTCTGTGTCTGTAAGTTGATTTGAGAGCTTGTTTTGCTGGCAATTAGCGGAGAAGTGCCAGGAGCCGTAGCAATGAGTGTCCTGGTCCTGGTCCTGGTTCCTAGGCCCTTTTCCCGGCCACTCGTAAATTGTCATTCGCAAACATTGCACATACGCTCAGTTGAACTTTACAGTTCTGTTCTTTTCTGGCGTGTGCTGATTTGTGTTTTTCCCTCCATATTTCCTTTTTTTTTATCCTGGAGCCCATTTTCGAGTTGACAATTTGAATAAAAGGCTGATGGGTGTGTGCAGTGAGCATGTGCCCTTTGCTAGCAACTCAATTTCTTCCCATTTTCCCTCGACCATATCTACTCTGTGTCCTCTGATGCATTGTCAGGGCATTATTTATGGCACTTTGACTGGCTCTAATGGATTGCGGATAAGGCTTTAACTTTGTAAGCTTTGAAATTGAAGTTTATTTTAGCTCAGGATTAGCCTAAGATACTTAAAGGGTCTTAGAGGAAAGTCATAAAATGGGTCTAAGATAATATTTGGATTAAAAGAACGCAGAGGGAAATTAAGTTTATATATTTAAAAGGTATATAATGCAATTCTTTATCCTTTATAATTTATATATTTAAAAGGAATATAATATAATTCTTTATACTTTATTTAATTATTTATTTATTTGGGCATCTTAAAGTTTGATTCTACATTTTATTTACTCTGAAAATGCCAGAAATTAAAGAACTCACATGACTTAACTCTAGACATTTTATTTGCTCATTCATATATAAATATCCTAGAAAATAAATAGGGTTTTTCCCCCCTTATTTCCACCCTTTCCCTACACTGATAAAAAAAAACAAGAATTTTGGTCATAAAAACGAGATTTTTCGGTCACGAAAATGGCTTAAGCATATTTTGGTCTTCTTTGGATATTTTCGGTCATCTTTTAAGTACTTTTTCATTCTACATTTGAGATTTTTCAAATATTATTTCAATCCTTAAAAAAGTTTAAAATAAGAACGATAAACGACCGAAAATCTTAAAAAATGACCATAACAAGGCTTAAATTAAGAAAAAAAAAAATTTGTTTGAATCCTAACGAGACCGGCCTTAGTTAATACTACTAAACATTCGTAATACCAAACATTTTAAATTAAACATTATTGTGAAAGAATTTTGTATAATCTGTAATTATAGAGTTAGAAATGATTATTGTAAATTAAATTAGTTTAAGAAATTTTATTAAAAGCTACTTACATTTTTTTTCCCGGCTGGGATCCGAACCCATGTCTCAAAATTCACAGACCGACCGCTTACCAACTGGGCCACTGAGGCAAATCAAACACTAATGTCGGGAACGTAAATACATACAGTTCCAAGGACAGAGAAAACAAAAAAAAAATGTATCTCCCTCTCTGAGCTAAAAATAGTTTTTTTAAGAATGGTCGTAAGAGCGAGACGGCACTATGACTTCCATTTTTGTGTGAGAAAAAAAGAGACAACACTAGAAGCCGTCTCTTCTGAATTTTTAAGATTAACAAAAATCTTAATTTACGATTTTTATTTCTTAAAATGAATCATTTTCGGTATTACTTTATGATTTTTTCTTCTTCTTATTAGAATATTTGGTCTTTTTTTAAGATTTTTTTTTTAAGAATGCCAAAAAATGTGCAAATCTTAAAAGTAGATTATTTTGTTCGTAAATATACCCTGAAAAATCTCATTTCTAGAATTTTTGGTCTTATAGTAAGATTTTAAATTAAGAATGCGCAAAATCTCAAAAGAAGATTTTATTTTTTTTATCAGTGTACCTCCCCCTTTCTAAGCCTTTCCATTACTGAGTACTCTGTGCATTTTCATAATTTTCTTTTCGTTTGCTCCGCTCTGCTCTGCCTCTTGTTGGCTTTTCTCAAGTCATTTTGTAGATGCAATCCAAACACACATTTTTGAGCTCGTTATGCACAAGGAAAATACGAGAAAAAAAAAGGAAAAACTTGATTTGTCAACTTCTCCGCCTTAGCTTCACTCTTGCCTATGTTTTACTTATTTTTCTTGGTTTTTTTTTCTCCATTCCGTGTGTTTTGTATCTTAAGCCAACAATGTCAACATTTTTGCTTGACATTTTGCTAGCTTGAGCATTTTGCTTACTATTTTCCTTAGCATTTTCCCAACGAATGAATTTTTCTTATCATCATATAGTTCATTTTGTGACATAACTTGAATGTTTTTGCTGTCATTTGATAATATTTTCTCTGTCTTTCTGTCTTTTTGTTGCCTTGAAATTATTTCAATGAGCGTGGGAATTTCGATTTGTTGCGGCATGTGTCCTGGATTGCTGGAAATTATCGATTGTCTAGCCTGTAGCCTTAGGAAAAGCTCTAGAGAAAAGTTATAGTCTGGATAAATCTGTGTGTAACCCGCATGTAACTATGAACTTTGCCTTTGGCCTTCAACGGGGTGTGCTTGTTTTTTTTTTCCATTTTTCCTATTTTCCACCTTAGAAGCGAATGGAAAACTTTTGTCAAACGACTTTCGCATGCATTTTTAATGCAAAGGCCAGCTAGAAGCGACAAAAAGTTGAAGCAAACAAGTTTAAACTAAGGGGTTAAGTGGGATGGCAGGTGAGTAGTGGGTGGAAAAGTGGGCAAAAAGCGGTCTGTTTTCATATGAAATGTGACAGCCATTCGGTGACGCAATGCGACAGCTTGGAAAAAAACTGGTGAGGGGGAAATGGGAAACCCTTCCGTTTCTCTATTTTTCGTTGACCAGCAGCCAAAAAGTGTTGTAAGTCTGGGAAATTGAATTACTTGTGCACGCCCACTTTCCACACCTCCTCCACCTCCTCCTTCCTGGGTTTTCCCCCCTGGTTTTTCGCATGCACACAATAATCGTTTCCGCTTGACTTTACCCCAATTATGTCAAATCAAATTGTTCACTCTCAGGCCAAAAAAAGGTTAGCAAACAAAAATTCAATGCAAAAATAATCGCTTAACCCTTCAATGACCCCACAAATTGTGACCGAAAATCAAAAAGAATTCCAATCAAAATAATTCCCAGCGGTTTGACATGTATATATAGGGGGTGCATTTAAGAAAGATGATTGAGAGGAGGGTTTAAGGGGATGCATAACTAATTGGAGACACTTAAAAAAAATATGCAAGAAAATATTTTATAATATTTATTACAAAAATAATTTAAAAGAGGAAGTAAAAGAGGCTCAAAGAAGTTTCTCTATGTCAAGTTTCTTTGGAAACATATTTATTTTTCTAATAATATTATTATAAACTAATCTTGAAATATAATTAAGATTTCCCACATATAATTATCTAGTTAAATCCCCTAGATTTTTTCTCTGTACATTTTTGCTTTGCCTTTGAATTTATAGAATAATTGAAACATTAACTTTTTTGCAAAACGGCAGCCCATTTCTTTGTCGGGGATTTAAATTCATTTGAAAAAGGGGCTTCCCCTGCAATGGGGGCTCACGGCTTAGAGTACAAAAAACGTTAAGGAAGTGGCCTCGGGGACATGAGGAGTTCCTGGGAGCTGGTGGAGTAGCGACAACATCCGCATCATCATCAGGCGGCGGCGGCGGCCTCAAAGGAAGCACTCAATTTATGCAAATCGCATGTAAATCTGTTCGAGAGGATGCTGCAGGGTGGCCAGAAATTGCAAGTTGAATTGTTTGCTTATAGAGAGAAGGATGCCACTGAAGGATGTTTAATGCACACACACAAGTACAACTTGAAATGTGTGAATATCCACCCGAGAGATTCGTAATGCGCGTTAAATGCCAACTCTTACTAGGCCCGAGAATTGCCAATAAAATGGAAATGTGAAAAATCTAATAAAACCAAAAAAGAAAAGCCGAAGAGAGTAAAGAATCAGCCCAAGACTAGACATATGTAAAGAGATAATGGGCCTGGCCATAAAAAATAATGAAGCAAGACGTGAGAGCAAAGCCCAGAAATCAGGGCATCAAAGCTGAAAATGAGAAAATGCCAAGAGGAAATAATATCTTTCGAAATTGAGAATCGATAGAAAGGCATTTAAGGCGAGGAAAATAGTTCAAGTTCGTTGGGTTTGATGGGATTCTTGAGACAACCTTAAGAATTTAAGATAAAATTAAAGCTAAGCCTAGAAATAGCTCTTAAAATATAATTTAAAGTACCTCACAACCTTTTACCTTTAAGGTAATCCCTCTCGGCTTAAAGAGCCTTAACGGCCTGACCCCACTCTTTGGACAAAAGCCCCGTTCATGGCTCAGTGCATTTGAAGTGCAGTAGGTAACAAAAACAAGTCGTTTACAAAAAAATGGCAAAGGCACGCGGATCCTTTAGCCAGGACTCCCTCGATAAGCGGACGACGGCCTCTCTACGCTTTTCGGTAGCCCCAGGTGACGACATATACGCCACCCCCTTAAACCCAGTGAGGCCTTCCGGGCATCTCCTCTTCCTCTAATGGAGCTGAAGCTGAAGCCCCGGCTGCTGCTTCGTTTGAGCTCAAAGTGCAGACACGTGCCGCTCTGGGGTTTATGCTTATAGCCCAGACCAAGGTGCACGTTGGGCTAAACATTCTGCACACTGGCTGCAAAAATATTGCCCACACTTACGAACTGTCGTCGCATTTTCGGGGGTTCATCCCATCGACGCACCGTGACGGATTTGCATGGCCAACGAAAAACTGAACTGAAACTGAGGCTGAGAGGTTGAAGCTGATGCTGAAACCTGAAACCACCACCTCAACCGCTCACCACCCCCAAAAGTGCCACCCACCCTAGGCGACCAGACATCACTCAAAATGTGCACAACAAAATGCACAATGAGAAATGTTTATATAATATTTATAAACTATTTTTTAGGGTTATAAAAAAAATATTTATTTAGAAATATTTTTGAAATTTAAATTTATGAAATATATTTAAAATATAATAATAATTTAATGTATTTAAAATATATTAAGTTTATAAAAGGCTTCCCTTATATATATTTTCCCCCTGTGCACCGAATAGCAACCCCCTTTTTTGGGTAGTATATTTTACGTACCGCTATCACAAGCTGCCACACGTTGGCATTTGCAACATTCAACATTTTGTTGCCATGTTCCTTATCAGGCAGGACAAGCGCCGAGTTTCTTGGGGGTGGTTTTGCATATTTCGCGATGGGCAGGGATGGGTTGTCTGGGGGGAGCACGAGCTGCAATCGATACAAGGGAACCCTGGGCACCAGTTTTGCGGTAGGCACAATTGTTTGACCAGTGGAAAAGGTGGATTTTCAACCAAAAAAATATAAAAAAAACCCACTTTAAGCCTCAAAACTCGAGTTACACAAAGTTAAGCACTCGATAAGCGAGCTGTCTTGTTTTTCTTTTCCTTTTTTTCTCTTTTTTTTATGATTTATATAGAAAATTGCCAGGTTGCCAGTGACAGCCATTGATGTCAAAGAGGGAGGCTTCTGTTTTTCCTCTTCTGAAATTTTCCCTGAATTTTATTTCACACACTTTTTTCCATTTGTTTATTCCGAGGCACTCCTCCTGAGCAGTTTCTAATTTTAAACCAATTAAAGTTGTCGAAACTTGCTGCTGCAGCAGCTTCTTTGAGACGCGACAAGCTAATCCCTGGGTTAAAAGGCTTCGCTTTGCTTGGCAAACAAATTTATATTTATTTTCATTAAAGCTGTCGAAAAGTTTTCAATTTCATTTAGCTGAAAATTTGTATATTTCCATAGGCAAGAAAAGGTAAATGGAGGAAATTCAATTTCTGTTTTTTGGTCGCTTCCTGGGCGGTCCCTTTAGATTGACATGTTCAGGTAATGGGGGGGAAAGTTTCAGGAACAGATTTTCGAGCAGAGATTTTTTTCAGTACTTTTCATGGGCTTTTGTCGGGTAATGAAAATTGGAAATTTTTTTTTACATTAATGGAGGTAAGGAAAAGTTAGAAAAGTGCAACTCTCCCTGGAAAAAGGTGTACAAAATATTTATAAAATATAATTAAAGGTTTTAAAAATATAAAAAAGAAATATATAATACACTAAAAGCTTTCAAAAATATTAAAAAAATAAAATTTAAGCTTTAAAAAATATTTTAAAAATATATTTAGAGCTCACAAAAAAGTTATTATAAAAACCAGATTTTACTAAGCCCTAAAAAAGCTTTAAAAAATATTTTAAAATAGTATTTACATGCTTTTAAGACAACTTTCCATTTATAAAATCATATATAGCCCCCGTAAAACAATATCTCTGCAAAAGCACCTTAGCATGACAACCAAAATGGTGTACAATTTCCATTCAACACCTTCGTGAGCAGGCCAGATTAGTTTACTTAAAAAATAAAAGGAAAAAAACTAGTGTTAAAAACTCAAATTCATGGCTTACATTCACTTTTCCACAAACGAGTCCGTTTCGTTCACGTGCCCCCAGCAAAAGTGTGTTAAAAGTTATTTGCCAAAATCGCATTAAATTTAATATAATTTTGTGATTATCGCCTTTCCAGCATCATTATCATTATCGCCATCATTTGCCTTTGAATGCTACATCACGTTCGCAGCGCATTGTTGAATAATGAATATCTGTCATGACAATTGTCAGTCTCTCTCTCTGTGGGTGACATGGAAATTTAGCTGCAGCAATTTTCCCTCCTTCACTGGGTGTTGTAAATCAAATTTGCGACAGTTTTCCTCATTTCCTGCACACGCAAAACAAATGAAAAAAATATATATAAGGTTGTCAAAAAAGTCTTGCGGTATTTTAGGTAAGTATCTTTGCAAGCGTGTAGTTCTAGTTTTATTCGTCAAATCGGCTTACGCTAGACCTTTTTGGAAAGCTCTTTTCACGCGCTAACATTTGTTTGATTTGTGGTTGTTTGTTTTTAGTCGTTCGTGAGTTATACCGTCGCAAACATGGAGCAAAATAAAGAGAAAATAGGGATATTTTACAGTACTACTACGATAAAGGCAAAAAAGAGTCTCATGCTGCCAATAAAATTTGTGCAGTTTATGGACCCGATACAGTTTTCATTTCCACCGCATAACGATGGTTTCAACGTTTTCGTTCTGGTGCAGAGGTGGTCAAAGATGCCGAAGGCCTGTCGTCGAAAATTGCGATAATATCGCTGAATTGATCGAAA
>VNJY01001113.1:0-49074 GCA_008042715.1 Drosophila bocki
AGCTTGTGCGCTGTTAATTTTGGATTGTTCTGGACTAGTTGGAGAATTTTTGATTTTTCTCTTTTCATTAACTTGCTTGGACGGCCAGATCTGGGCGCTTATAAGATAGATCCCGACTTTGCGTAATTGGTAATAACTCTTTGAACAGATGAGTGCGATCTGCCAATGGATTTTCCAATCTTCCTGTAGCTTTTGCCTTTAAGATGCAGTTTAAGTATGATTTTTCTTTCGTAAGCGCATATCTGCTTTCCCTTAGACACCATAGTCACAAATGCATATATTACCCATTAAAAATTGATTAATCAAAGAATCAAAGCGAACTTTAAACAAAAATAGAATTTCATTGGACATTAAATTACGATCTTCTTTGCTGTACGCACACTTTTGAGACTGCTATTTTTAAAGGGGTTTGGGTAAAATGGTCATTATAAGAAAACCGCTAGGCTCATAATTCTGCAAAAATAAAGAGGCGACGTCAATTGAATGACTAATAGATTGAACCAATTTTTGATTCGCAGTGCAAAATATTTGCAGAGTTATTTGACATTAAAGTCAATGTTATGATTTTTTATTGTCCTGTACGCAGAGATATGAGAGCAAGTGTATAGTGTGTATATATTTAGGAGTCGCACTTAGGCCCACAAAAAGAACAAGAACTGCAAGTATGGGCCGCAAAAAAGTTGTAGCATAAGCTGAGGCGCCTGTGGTCTGAGCACACTTCCAAGGACGAAGGATGAAGCCTGTCAAGTTTTTTCTCTGCTGCTTCTTTTTCGGGACAAGTTTACGCTGCTCGCCCTTAAGGCGTCGATGCGGAGCGTTGGCGTCAGACTGCACACAGACCCGAGGCCATAATTCAAACTCACCTTCACTCGAAGCGAGTCCTGGAATCCTGCGAGATGCGTTGAAAGACGAATTTAATTTGCTGCAAAAACATATATCTTCCCAGGGGATGTGTGCCTGGAGAAGGAAGTGGGTTTGGGGTCCAGCCTGCAGTATCATTATCGGTAACATTAGCGGGGTATGCTCAATAGCACTCAGAAATTAATATAACACACTTACATATTTTATAAATAGAATGACAGTTTCTTGAATTTTTACTGTCATTTTTATACTGAGAGAAATATCGAAACTTTTTTTAAGGAAATAAATTATAGATAAGGTTAGGAAAAATATAAAATAGGCAAAAACACAGCTCTCCTTCTTCAAAGTTCTAAAAATATTTATTACAATTCTCAGGTTTGAATTTAATATTGTTTAAAACTCCCTTTGAGCTTAGAATAAGTTATAAATAAATCAAAAAATAAATTAACCTTTGTAACCACCTTTTTGCGAGTGCAGGTCCTCAATCTTGGCAGCAATTTCCTGCAGAAATAACGTTTGCTGTCTGCCCTCCCGACATGGCTGTGTGGGTGTTGGCCGTGTTGTCCTAGTCTTGTTAGTACTGAGCTGGAAAGAAGCAAACTTCCGCTGGCACATCCTGTCGGCCACCCTTCTCCGCTCTCCCCTCTCCCCTATCTTTCCTTCATAGCTCTATCATTTTTATGGCTATTTAAAGAGCCATAAACATCGTGGGAGTGTGTGTCAGTGTGTGAGAGTGTGTGTTTTGGGAACATTAAATTGAGTTTTATGCGTGATTTCCGTTCTTAACACTTTGTTGACAATGAATTTTATAGGCGCTTAATGAAATGTGACCACATACCCAACCTGTCTCTCTCTCTCTCTCTTCTTGCAGACGGAACAGTTTGCCGTGCTGTGGATTCTATTCACCGTCATTGTCCTGGGAAACTCGGCGGTCCTGTTCGTGATGTTCATCAACAAGAACCGCAAGTCGCGGATGAACTATTTCATCAAGCAGTTGGCCCTGGCAGGTAAGTCGTGGTTATGCGTTTCCGCTTTAATTTTTAGCTTAACCTTTAACAAATCCTTGAAGATCTCTTTGTGGGCCTACTCAACGTGCTGACGGACATCATTTGGCGCATCACGATTTCGTGGCGGGCGGGCAATCTGGCCTGCAAGGTCATACGCTTCTCACAGGTGTGCGTCACATACTCCTCCACCTACGTCCTGGTGGCCATGAGCATCGACAGATACGACGCCATCACACATCCCATGAACTTCTCAAAGTCGTGTAAGTCGCAAAGTCGGAAAGTCGAGTGCAAAGTTTTCTAATTGGCAAATGTTGTTAGCCAAAGCGCTATTTCGTGTTTGCTGGGATTAAATGTCCAAGAATTTTAGAAATTTTTCAAATAATCTTAGTGCTATTTTTTGAATTTAAAAATTTACAGAAAACTTAGAAATACTTCCCACAAATGTTCTATATTTTCTGTTTTAATTCTCTCTCTTTAGGGAAAAGAGCTCGTCACCTGGTGGCCGGTGCTTGGCTCATCTCAGCCTTGTTCTCTCTGCCCATCTTGGTTTTGTATGAAGAGAAGCTTATCCAGGGCCATCCGCAGTGCTGGATTGAGCTGGGTTCACCCATGGCCTGGCAGGTATACATGAGCCTGGTCTCGGCCACTTTGTTTGCAGTACCCGCCCTGATCATCTCCGCCTGCTATGCGATCATAGTAAAGACTATATGGGCCAAGGGCTCCATATTTGTGCCCACAGGTAAGTTGGAAAAATAATTAACAAATATCATTTTAAATTACATTTTTTATTTAATTTTTAGAGCGCGCTGGCTTTGGTGCTGCTCCCGCGAGACGTGCCAGTTCCCGAGGCATTATACCTCGGGCCAAGGTCAAAACGGTGAAGATGACACTGACCATTGTGTTTGTGTTCATCATCTGCTGGTCGCCCTATATTATCTTCGATCTGCTGCAGGTCTTTGGCCAGATTCCGCACTCGCAAACCAACATAGCCATAGCCACATTCATTCAAAGTTTGGCTCCGCTAAATTCGGCGGCCAATCCTCTTATATACTGTCTCTTCTCCTCGCAGGTCTTCAGGACACTGAGGTGAGTTAAAAAGTATTTAAAAAAATAAATTAAATATTTTAAATATGTCATTAATGCAATAAGTAAACAATTATTTAGTTAGAAATTTAATACAAATTTTTTGTATTCAATTTTGTATTTGTTTTTCCTTTGCAGTCGCTTTCCGCCCTTCAAGTGGTTCACCTGCTGTTGTAAGTCGTACCGCAACAACTCGCAGCAGAATCGCTGCCACACGGTGGGTCGAAGGCTCCACAACAGCTGCGACTCGATGAGGACACTAACCACCTCTCTGACAGTCAGCCGAAGGTCCACCAACAAAACCAATGCCCGTGTGGTCATCTGCGAACGGCCCAGCAAAGTGGTCACCGTGCCGGCCATGTCCGAGGTATGATAGCTGGCCCACACCAGCCGCAAGCCCTCGCGGTTTGCGGTCCACGGGCCCACGTCCTTCAGCGATGCGGAGTTCCTCTAAGTAAAAGGAGATCTCCTTGCGGCGAATACGCATCAGAGGCTTAGACAATAAGTTCGATAGTAAGGAGGGGGCATAGCTAGTCGCTAGTTGTAAGTGTGCCAAGTCTACGCTACGAATTTCCAAACCTATTTGCAATCTATGCTTAAGTGAGTATTTATTCATTATACTGGCATTTGTATGACTTTTAATTAAGACTAAGAAAAATCGAAAGAAAAGTAAAGAATCTACAGATGGAGTTGACAAATGTATCTCTAGGGTGTCACAAAAATTCAACTCGTCTTAAAAACACTTCAAATATGGTTTTAATATATAATTTTTAAAGGAAAATGTGATAAAAGAAATTAGTTGAAAACATTTTTAGATTACCTGAATAAATTTCTTATTATTTATTTTCCATGATATATATTCTCTACTTTAGCATCAAAATATATAAATTATATATGTAATTCTTATAAAGTTTTAAAAGTTTTTTACCCTCTCATTAATATCAAAATAATTAAAATTCTTGTGACTCCTATGAGAGAGTGTTGTTCGGTTTCAGTCTTCTCAAAAGCTAATTTCCAACCTCTCCTATTTGAAATCTACTCATCAGACTGATCTAATTTGTGTGTGTGGCCATTTAGAGAAAATTTAAAACATATTTCTCTCCAGAGTCCCAAGTAGCTGTTAAGGCCATTAAAATTCCAACTCATCCGTGTGTATATATAGTATATTTATATAGCCACTCGTAATGGTGGATAAACTTGTCCAAGCATCTTAAACCAAAACCTATTAGGCATAAGTAGACCATAAGAGTTAATAGAGCATAACGTTTTAGTCAATTTGGTTTAAGCTAATATTTATTTCATAATTATGTGTAGAGAGCAGAATAAAGGCAGCGGCGAATTCTCGAGCTTCTCTCGCATTTTCATTCATTTTCTCGGCACGCGCTGGAAAATCCTCCTTTATTTTCGCCCCAATGAACAATGGGGGCGCAAGGACACAAGGACAAGCGCTCCTTATAATTGTTGCGATGATGTGGTATTTGTCTGTGGCCTCCGCTGACGTCACTGATGGAAAGTGAAAAGTGAAAAGTCAACATGGGCAGATAAATTGAGCGACAAAACCCAGCAGCAGACAATGAAAACATATTGGTTTCTGTGGGTCCTGCAAACAACCAACGGGTATTCCATTTATTGCTATTGTTATTATTATTATTATTGTCTGTGAAATGGTAAATTTACCATGCAAACCTCGGCGAATCTGTTTATGTTTGCCTTATGACTGACTGGCTTCACCCCCTTGGCAAATTTGCATTCTCCACTTCCTGATGTTTAATCGCATGAGTAAACATCCCGACGGCCGATGGAAACTATGGCAACTGGTTGTGGAACCAGCCAGCACTCGAATAAATTTCCCGGTGAGACAGACGAGAGAAGTGGAAAAATATTTTCCGCCACAGGACATTCGCTTCATTTGGCACGGCAGGGCAAGGACGAAGAAAAATCCATTAAGAAGCTTACTTCAGGCGGTGCATTGTGGAAATTGTTTGCAATTATGATTTGGTAAATTATTTGCCAACTTTTAATTGAAAAGCTATTAGCAAATTGGTAAACAAAGAAGAATTCTTTAACAATTGTTTTAGTCCTTGAAAAATTCGCTACGTTCCGCTTTATTTGCTGAAGAAATTAATCATAATCATAAGGAAAATTAAAAGCCTTAAAGTTTTTGTATGATTAAGTAATTCATGGAGCTTCCAAATTAAGGGGGGACATCTGAGTAACTGGCAAAAAAAAAGCCCATTTTCTTTTTGGCCAAATGAAAAAGCCAATCGAAAAATTTTAAAGTAGGTTTGATAATTTTAGATGTGAACTACAAAATAAATTTTTTTTTTAATTAATCGAAAACAAAATGACGGCTGTGCAGCATTTCTTCGTAGGCCCTATTTTTTTAAAAGGGGTCCATGGCCGAAAACCTAACGTCCTTAGTTTTTGATCTAGAACAAAAAATCAAATTTTGTTAGTTTCTATATCTCAACCGCTATCGACGTACGTAGGATTTTTTCGATATTTTGATTTTTAGCAAAATGGTGAGTGATTAAACAAAATTTTCAATTTTCATGAAAAAAAAATGTCACAAAATTGTTGATAAAAAAAAAAGTAAGCACAAAAAAAAAATCCTACGTACGTCGATAGCCATAGGTATTTTGGATATACTGTCAAAATTTCAGATCGATCGGTTAAGATTTGTTCGAGTTATGTTTTCGGCCAACTCAAAAAAAGTGGTTTTGAGAAAAACGCGTTTAAAGTTTTAAAATCGTATATGATTACATGTGAGGCATCGCCGCAGAATAGAAAATTTCGACACTTAGAAACCTTAGCCAGACTCTATCTTTTGATTTGTTATTTTTTAGACCCTAAAGTATTTTTTAAGCAAAAAAAAAAATTTTCGATTTTTAAAAAAAATTACTCAGATGTCCCCCCTTAAATAAATAAAACATCTAATAATAGCTGATTATTCCTCCTACATAGTTTTTAATCAATCTACAATTTGAAAAACCGTCAAAAAAATCATGATTCCAAATTACATCTTTACAAAATCGTCCAATGAATTCGAACATAATGTTCTAAGAAGGAACTATAAGGGTCAGGACAGTATCCCTCCGCGCAGCAGTGGTCGGCTAATGAATACGGGGCCAAACAAGTCAAAATTTAAGAGCTTGGATCCTGGTCTAAGGCGTCCAGCACAGCAGTACAAAAGGGGTACTCGTAACGCTGACACTGCCACCAAGGATCCCTTTACGCGTAGCGTGGGCTTTCGTCTTGAAGCTGGCAAAATAGCCGGAAACGTTGAGCCACATATCCTAGGAGTTTTTAAGACGGACTCTGCTGCCCAAACATTACACATGCAGACCGATCCCAGTCACAAAGCTCAATGCGACCTGCAGGAGTCCTTCACCGACTTCTTTAGCATTATCCACGACAATGTCATAGAGTCGGTAAAGAATGCCGTGCGTGAAACTGTGGCCAAATGTTTCGAGCAGTCCATGGCCAAAATAGAGCTGCTGACCCAGGAGATACGAAACCAGGAGGCACTGATCAACAAAGTCCATCGTGATTTAACGAGTAGTAAGTGTTTACCTTAAGAAATTTTACACTAACTTTTCTTTTATATTATAAATATATATCTCCTGCTTAGAAAATGCTAGGTAACTTGTTAATAAAACCTCTTTTTTAACTTTTTACTAGTCAACCTCCACATTTAAGTTGAAGAAGAATTCTTAAAATTTCTTAAAGATTTTGAAAATGTTCCTTATGCTACTTTAACTCCCACTGAAACCTTTTCCCCCTAGAAATGGCTGCTCAAAGCGAGACCAACTTGAACCAGTTCAAGTTCCTTACTCAAATGCTCATCGACAACCAGACCGTTCACTACAGGGCCCTCAATCAGGCGAAACAAAACAGGCAGCGTCGTTTGGAGGAACGCGAACTGGAGAGGGAGCAAAAGCTGGAGCGGGAACGGAAGCGTTCTTTAGGCACCATTAAGGGCGGAAACTGTAGCCCTGATCTCTCGAAAAGATGCACAGGTGGCGACAGCAAGAAAGCCCAGTCCCGAGTTCCCCAGCACAAGCTGTCCCAGCAGCAACAGCCGTTAGTCTATCAGATGTACAAGAGAAATACTCCCCAAATGAAAAAGGAATCCATTTCGAACAGCATGCCGAATCTTTCGGGATATCCATCAAAAGCTGCGGCGGGGGTCATTAAGCGCCCTGGATCACGTTCTTCCGGTAACAAGGGATCCGATCGGGAAGTATGTATCCCAGCCATGACCTATCCACCCTGTACCATGCCTCGGCGAAGGTTCTATCAAACCGTTCAATCCATACTCAATCAAGTGAATGATACGAAAAAATAATAGTATTTTTTTAAACGCTTGGCACAAGGGTTTTCCATATCTGCTAGTTCCATGACATGAAAACATTTGGTGTCCTTGCCGTGTCATAGAACTGACATTCATGGAAAACTTGTACAAGTTATAGAAAATCTTTGCGTTAAACAAAAAATGAGAATAATTTTAATAAAGCAAAAAATGTTTTGTAATAAGGTATAGGTATACAGTAAACTTTGACTTTATTCATTTATTATAAAGTAAATCATAGCATTAATAATAAAGAGCCTCAATTTAAATAATAAGAAAGGAGTCATTATAACAAAGCTTTAAAGTTCGGATAAACACAATTAAAATATTAATATTTAAATGCAAGAAATAGGAACATTGGGAACAACATATATCAAATCTGTGGATTAAGGCTGATATTCCGACATAAACCTAGTCAGAACTCTCGCTAAGCTTCGGTGGCTCAGGTTTCTTAAGCTCCACGGTCTCGTAATACTGATTCTTTCGCAAATAACGCTGCACAAATGGGGCCAATAGGTTCTCATCCACATTCCGGATATCCTGACGTCCAAATACCAAGGTGGCCAAGTTGGAAAGAATAATGGTTAGCGAGGCACCCAACATGGCGTACAATAAGAAGGACATGTGATACACCGAAGAACCGCTGTGGGGTTCGCTGAAGATAAAAATGTTAGATAATTATAAAGTTATAAAGTCATTAAAAACAGCATAAAAATACTTACTATTCCGCTGTGGAATTCTGATAGTGACTCATATCAAATTCATAGTCACACTGCTCAACGGAAACGGGCAGCTTGGTGTGCCGGAATGATCCGGTTATATTGGCTATTTGAGCATTAACCGCTATCCAAGCCATAGTCATAAACGAGGCAACGCTGCCCAGGAAAACGCACTGTAATTCGGTAATTAAAAACATGATTTCATTATTATTTTTTTATAAAGAATCCTCCAGTAAGCCTTTACTCACCTTTTCGCCCACCCAAGGCATCAGCATGCCCACCGTAAATATCCCCAACATCGGGCCATACAGGCTCGACTGGAGCGTGGCTGACAGCTGCAGGACCATGCCCAGTTTCTCCACCACATAGACCATAAAAATCGAGCTGATGCCGAAGGTCACCACCACCAGGCGCATGGTAAGAGCAATATGATTCTCCTTCATTGCCTTTCCCATTCGCGGGCGCACAAAGTCCTCCAGGATTACGGCGGCCAGGGAGTTAAGGAGAGTGGATAAGGAGCTCAGCGCGGCACTAAACACAGCCGAAACGAACAAGCCTGGCAGTCCAGGAACCACACCCAGGACCCGCATTACCAGCAGGGGAACCAACTGATCCCGGCGGCCAGCCAGCTAGGGATTTATATTTTACAATGTATTTTATTATATGAAATATTTCGAAAGAACTTACCCCCGTAGACATGGGATCGCAGTCGTAGTAGGTGGCATAGCACACCAAACCCACATACACACAGCCGCAGTAGAGAAGGGTTAAACCAATGGAGAAGGTAAACAAGGTCTGTTTGATGGCCTTTAGGGTTGGCAAGGACATAAACCGCTGAACTGTGGCCTGATTGATCGAAGTACTCTGCAGCTTGAAGAAGGTTCCACCCACAAAGACAGAGAACACGCTCAGCCGCACAGTGGGATCCATGGTCCACCTAGGTTTAAAGAAAACAAAATCTTTAGGAAATATATCTAAACAAGAAAGAAAGCTAACTTTGGCCAGCCAATAACTAAGCCAAAAATGCATTAATTTCGATTCGGAAAGCAGTTTTGTGTTAGTTTTTATTAATTTAAAAAAACTGCATACCAAATTTAAAATTTTAAGAAATCAAAATTTTTGGCCATTTTTGCTAATTTTAATGATGTAACCCCTTATCAAATTTTGCCAAAATGGCCAAAAAATCGATTTCTTCCGGACATGTCTAGAAAGATTCCCCTGTTGATGCTGATCAAGAATATATATGGTTTATGGGGTCGAAAATGATTCCTTGACTTAGAAAAATATTATTTTGTATATAAAATCTGTTTTTTTATATTAAAAAACTTCTTAATTTTTTTTAAATTAAAAATATCATAACTCGGCCAAAAGAGCATTAATTTTAAATCGGAAAACTGTTCTGTGCAAGATTTTCTACAGTTAATAAATCTGCATACTTCATTTAAAAATTTTGAAAATTCAATTTTTTATCAAAATCAAAAATTTTAATGATGTAAACCCTTATTAAATTTTGCAAAAATGGCCAAAAAATCGATTTCTTCCTGACGTATCTAGAAAGATTCCCCTGTTGATGCTGATCAAGAATATATATGGTTTATGGGGTCGGAAACATCTCCACTGCGTTGCAAACTTCTGACTGAAATTATAATACCCTGAAAGGGTATAAAAATTATATATTTTAAACTTACTCAGGTGTGTTGAGGCGTCCACCTTCCATGTTACGCTGCCACACCACCCCAAAGCCACCCAAGTCCACAGTGCCCTTGATCATGATCACTATGAGGGAGCCGTACATGATAACGCTCTGAACCACATCCGTATAGACCACTCCCTTGATTCCTCCCACGCAGGTGTAGAAGGTGCAAATGATGATTACTATGGGTGTGATGGTGTGAATGCCTATGCCAGATACTTGGTTGAAGGTTAAAGCCGGCACATAGACCGCTATGGGAAGCCAAATGATCTGAGGAAACAATAAATATAATAATAATTATAAATAAAACATAATCTTGAACTCTTGAATCTTGAAACTCACCGCCTTTAGGACAAACAGACTGGCTCCGAACAAACGCATTCGCCGGCTGAAACGTCTCTCAAAGTACTGAAAGAATGAGTGTGTATAAGTAGGGATTCTTCAAGGAACTCTGATCATATATGTAGGACAGACCCAGTCGAAGGTTTCATTTACAGGTAAGCTAAAAAAGTCAAGCTTATGCATTCGGTTAAGATTAGGTACAAGACAATGCTTAAAGCTAAGAAGAAACTGCAGGTATTTGGGTTGTATATACAGGTTAAATATATTTATAAGATTGAGATTATTATGATTATCCCTAGGACTTTTCGTCCTGCTCCAGTTTGGGCAACGTTTTCGATTCGTGTAGCGCCAATTCCGCCTTCTCATCGCTGGCCACACTCTCGTATTGGCCGTACCAATATTTCCTTAAGACCGGACTTATCAGTTCCTTGTCCACCACACGGGGATCCTGTCGACCAAAGTACAGGGTAGCCAGCAGGGATCCAAGGACAGTGCCCAGGGAACCGACTGTGGTGTACCACAAAAATGAGATCTCATGGATGCCGTGGCTAGTTGACTCCGTTGGAGTTCTATGTGAAAATAATAGAAATATTGGAATGCAAATTAGATATATATAACTGATAGTGATCACTTGGAACAATTACATACGCAATAGTGGTGGCATTCCAGTTGGCGGGCAGGTCAAAGGAGTAGTCGCATTCCTCCACAGAAACAGGCTTCGTGGGAAAGGTAAGAGATCCTGTGAAAATAGCTATTTGTGCCCGCACCACAATGTAGGCAGTGAAGCTCGAGGCTACCGAAATGCCTGCGAGGAGGCTCTATAAAAAATATTATATTAAATTATATAAATATTAAATATTATTTTAAGCCAAACCTCAGTCTTTACAAAAGGCAGCAGCATGCCCACACTGAAGGCACCCAGCAGAGGACCACAGGTAATGGCCGCCACCGTGGAGGATAGCTGCATGACCAGGCCAAGTCTTTGGACAATCGGCACACTGGCCATCGAGATCAGACCAAAGGCTATGACTACGCCACGCAGCACATATGCTGTTTGTCGCTCAGTCAGGGGCTTCCTACGGAAAGGTTCCACAAAGTCCGTAAGGATCACACCAGACAGGGCATTCAGGGCCGTCGACAGGGAGCTCAGGGCGGCGCTGAAGACACCGGCTACAAAGAGGCCAACCAGGCCGGGAATATGGCCCACACTTTTGACCACATACAAGGGTATGACCTGATCTTTGGCACGAGCTAGCTGTAGAAAAGAAAAAATATTTATTTATATTAAAAAACTTATAATGAAAATAGATACTTACGCCCGTTGTGATGGGATCGCAGTGATAGAACTCAGCAAAGGCCAGCATGCCTATATAGACACACATCAGCAGAACTATCATGAAACCAATTAGGGACCAAATTAGAGCCTGTTTCACTGCCTTGTTGTTGGGCAGAGTGAGATATCGCTGGACGATGGCCTGGTTAATACCATTGGCTTGGAGTTTAAAGAAGGCGCCACCAATAAACAAGGCAAAGACACCCATTCGTACTGTTGGATCGAAGGTCATGCTGGAATTTATAGTTATTTATAGCTAAACATTATTAATTTTCTGAAATAAATACTCACTCCGGAGCCACTAGGCGGTCGTATTGACGATTGTGATCCAGAACCACACTCAAACCTCCCAAATCCGAGGTGCCTTTGACAATGACAATGGCCATAGAGCCAACCATTACTATGCCCTGAATGACATCTGTCCAAACAACGCCTTTAATACCGCCCTTAAGAGGAAAATTAATAAATTAATAATACAAATAAATAATAAAAAAGTATTATTAAATACTTACCACACTGGTATACAAAATGCAAACAAAACTGGTCAGGGGAACAATGGTGCTGACACTTATGCCAGAAACTGTTTAAGAAACATTAAACTCATTAAACCTTTTAACAATAAAACAAAGATATTTTTACTCACCTTGGTTAAGGGTTAAAGCTGGCACATAAATACATATTGGTTGCCATAAAATCTAATAAATATATTTAATTATTATACTATTTTTTTCAGTAATTAAACAAACTCACATTCATCACCACAAACAGGCAGGATCCAAAGATGCGAACTCGTCGATCAAAGCGTCTCTCGAAATACTGCGATGAGAGTAAACAGAAACAAGAACAAAGAGTTTATAGGATGCATGGTTATGTACAGGATGCGCTGAATAAATGAGTCATGCTAGGACACCACACCAATAACACACCACAATCAATAAAAAGCATTTACACAGAACAATAAAGAAACACATTTTTTATTTAAACAATTTAAGAAGCACTTTGAGCTTCAGTTTCGGCTTTGCGTTTAAAGAGATCCTGCAGGTTGACAGCCTCGTAGTTCTTGTTGGGCAGGAAGCGTCTCATGCAGGGCGTGATCAAAGCGGGATCCATTTTATTAAGATCCTCCCAGCCAAAAACTAAGCCAGCCAGAAGGGAGACCGCAGTACAGATAACACCACCGAGGGCAGTGTACCAAAAGAAGGATAAATGATAGAGGTTACGCTCCGAGGGCCTAGAAAATTTATACTTGATGTATGTTTCCAAGACCAAACCCACACGCCATACTTACCTGTAGCTATGGATGGTCTCCTGGACAGTGACATTATCAAAGGCATAGTCACAGCCATCTACGGAAACGGGCAACTTGGGATAACGAATCTCTCCATTCATTTGAGCCAACTGAGCCTTTACACAGATCCAGGCCAATGCCAGAAAGGACACAAGGCTGCCCACCAACACGCTCTATTAAGAATATAATTTATATTTATAATTTAATTTGAAAAGCTAACAACTCACCTTTCCCTTGACCCAAGGCAGGCCCACGCCCATGGCATAAATACCCAAAAGTGGACCCATTGACACGGCCGCTGTGGTGGTGGCCAAGGGAACCACCATTCCCAGCTTCTCGACGATGTTGACCAAGCCAATACAAGAGAATCCGCAGACCACGACTATAGCCCTAAGCCAGAAGGCGGTCTGGCGTTCCGTCAAGGGCTTCCTCAGCAAGGGTCTCACAATATCCTGAGTAATCACACATGCCAAGGAATTTAGGCCCGTGGAAAGGGAACTCAGGGCAGCACTGAAAACGCCAGCTACAAAGAGTCCTGGCAAACCCGGCAGGGAACCCAAAGTGCGCATCATTAACAAAGATGGCAACTGGTCACTGGCAGCAGCCAACTTTAAAGGTGAAAAAATCGCAATAAATATTTGATTAAAGTCTAGATTTTACTTCTTACTTACCTTAGTACTTATGGGATCACAGTCATGGTAAACAGCGTAGGACACCAGACCCATATAGTTGCAGCAGCTCAGGAGGAACATTAGGAGCAAAGTAAAGATGAACATGCTTGGCATGGTCATAGCTGGGCAGGGAAAGAAACCTCTGTATGGACACTTGGTTGACATCCGAGGACTGTATCTTGTGCAAGGTGCCGCCCACAATGACAGACAACATGGATAGACGCACTGTGGGATCCCAGGTCCACCTGGAATAGCAATTATCAGCCTTAATTAATCATGCCCAAGGCCAAGAGACTCACTCCGGCATATTCAGACGGCCGCCGTCTTCATTGCGCTGCAGGACCACGCCCAGACCGCCCACATCGAAGGTGCCCTTGATGCAGACCGCCAAAATGGAACCGAACATTACGAAGCTCTGGATGACATCTGTCCAGACCACGGCCTTTAGTCCGCCCTGAAATGGCAACGTCTTCGAGTTGTCGAGTTCTCTCGGGTTGGCAGAAAATTTAATTAAGCCTCACCACACACGTGTAGAAGGTGCAAATAGTGCAGACAATGGGCGTAATCACATGGATGCCAGTGCCGGTCACTGAAAGCTCAAAATGCAAGGTAAATGGGAATATATTTGCATGTATGCAGTCGAGAAAAATAAGTGGGTTAATAAGGAGGAAATAAAAACAATACAATTATAGGAAAATATTATTGAAAAATATTTGAAAAATGTTATTTAATTTATAATGATTTTAATAAAAATAAAAACATGTTAAAAGATCGATTTATCACACATATATCGCAAACGTTACAATATTGATTAAGTATCGATATTTTCCAGGCTTGTTTTGTTAGAATTCTACATCGAAAATGTTAATTATTATATTTATTAGCAATTATTAACACTTATTATCCAATTTGAATTATGTTTAGAAACTAAGTAAGTTAGAAAACCACGTTTATTCGAATTTTAAGAACAACACCCTGCTAATTTCTCTCAGCACACAAATAGTTAATGCGAATTCTTGTTGCGCTTAAACCAAAATCAAACTCACCCTGATTATAGGTGATGGCCGGCACATACAAGCACACTGGCAGCCAGACCATCTGTGGGAAAAAATAGAACCAGAGGAAATTCAAAGGGTTTAACCATAAATTAAGGATTGCAATACTCACGGTTCCAACGATGAAGAGAACGGAGCCCAAATTGCGTATGCCAGCCCCATAGCGCAATTGGAAGTACTGAAGGTTTAAGGTTTTCAAGTTAGATTTAACACATGTCAGCGGTAGAAATACTTAGACAAAATATGATTTCATGCTGAATTATTTACAGGCCTAAGAATTAAAGCTAACTTTGCGGGAAAAAAAACTGAAAAAGTGCGTCTTAAGGAAACATTTTATTGGCAACTACATGTGAATGGGACTAGTTTCTAGGATTTCTCATTTGGGACCTTAAAGGTGGTCTCGTCCAGCTTCACACTGGAGTAGTTTGACTTCTGGAACCTGCGAATGCAGGGCGAGAGCAAGTCAATGTCCACATCCTCGGGTTTGTTTCGCCCAAAGATAAACCCTGCCAGATGGGCGGTAACCACACCCACTGTTGCTCCTATTGAACTGTACAACATGAAGGACACATTGTAGAGCTGCTGGGCGAAGGTCAAGGATCTGTGGGGAATAACCCTAAGCGGTGAGTGGTTACTAGATAGACCATAATCCTGGTGGGACTTACGCAGACTGTGAGGACATGGCAGACGTGGCATTGGCAGGTGTCATTAAAGGATGCTCGAACTCGTAGTCACAGCCTTCCACGCTGACTGGCTTGCTCTCAAACTGGATTTCCCCAGAGTTTATGGCCAGTTGCGCCGACAGGCAAAGCCAGCCCATGAAGAAGAAGGAGCAAAGTGATCCCACAATGGCGCTCTTTAAAGAAATCAATTAAGTTTTGAGTCTCTTTCTGGAGATGGGTTGACTAACCCTGGACTTGATGCTCGGGCACAGCAGGCCCATGACAAAGAGACCCAGCAGCGGACCCTGGACCACCGAACCAATGGTCATGGACAGTTGCATCACATGGGAGCCCATTCGCTCGACCACGAATACGAGGGCCACGCTCAGGACTCCAATGATCACCGTGCAGAGTCGCATAATGATGGCGGTTTGATGTTCTGTGAGTGGTTTCCTCGCCAGTGGCCTTATGTAATCCTCCAGGAAAACGGCAGCCAGGGAATTCATGCCCGTGGACAGGGAACTGAGAGCAGCGCTAAAGACTCCGGCCACAAACATGCCGGGCACGCCGGGAAACGAGCTCAGGGATTGCACCACCAGCAGGGGAACCAACTGATCCTTGGCCACAGCCAACTGAAATTTATTTCAGAGTTTAGAGAAATTAACTACATGGATTAAGTTTTGGCAAACCTTGGTGGTCAAAGGATCGCAGTCGTAGTAGGTTGCGTAGAGCAGCAGTCCGTTGTACATACATATAGCCATTAGAGCCACAAGGCCAAAGATGAAGATGAACGAAGTCTGGGCCATCTCCTTGATGCCTGGCAGAGACAGGTAACGCTGTGTGATGATCTGGTTGCAGCCCAGGTTATAGGCATTGTGCGCCAGGTTGCCCGCTAGCATAGCCGTCATGGACATTCGCACCTTGGGATCGAGCGTCAATCTGCATTGAAAATGTCAAAGATCAGGCAATAGTCCCACCCTATATAACCCTTTTGCACCTACTCGGGCCACTCGAGGCGTCCGCTGTCAAAGTTCCGCTGAATAACCACGCCCAGCCCGCCCACATCCATGGTGCCCTTGATAATGACAAAGAATATGGCTCCCACCATAATAACGGTCTGGATGACATCCGTCCAAACAACGGCCTTCAGGCCACCAACCGTAGTGTAGAAAATGCAGACGAGGCAAACGATGGGCGTAATGACATGGATATTTATGCCAGTAACTGGAAAGGTAATAGTAAAGGTCAATAGGAACTCTAAGTTTGCGACTTAAATAAATTAAAACCAATTGAAATATTCAAAGGTCTAAATACGGCTTAATGAATTGTCAAAAACCCGTCTTATTTGAATGATTTTTATACAATATAAAATGAAATTATATACAATTACTTACTCATTACTGGGCGTAAGATATTGCTATACATGATGCATGGTGTTTCCTTACATAACTTTGGGTCTGTGCTGTTGTTTAAAATAAACTCAAGTGCAAATAAACAAATATAACAACATAAAATTAATGATAAAAACAAGTTATGGCCTAAACATGAATTTTATTATGCCTAGTCTCGATTACGAATTAATTCTCCTAAGAAACACAAGCATAAGTACATCCCAATTTTAACAGTAAAACATCAGATAATTGATGGTTTATAAATCTTGAAGGCAGAGCCTTAACCTAAGACTTATCGGTGGCTTCCTTAAGGGTATTCTCGTCCAGGCTAACGCTGGAATAGTTCGACTTCTGGGGTTTTCGCATGCAGGGCGAGAGCAGCTCGGGATCCACTGAACCGTCCTTATTTCGGCCAAAGAAACAACCGGCCAGATGTGCGGTTCCCACGGCCACCCAGCCCCCCATGACGGTGTAGAACATGAAGGAGATGTGGTAGAGCTGTTCCGCGAAACTAAGTGACCTGTGGGAGGGGGGTTCGGCACATGAGAAAAGACAAACAGACAGACAGTGTCGGGTTCTGGCTAACTTACGCTGACTCTGCACTCGAAATGGTGGCATTAGCTGGCGTCACCAGGGAACGATCGAATTCGTAGTCGCAGCCATCCACGCTAACCGGCTTTACGTCGGCCTGAATCTCCCCAGAGTTAATGGCTAATTGGGCCGAAAGACTTAGCCAGCCCATGAAGAAGAACGAGACCAGAGATCCCGCAATGGCACTCTTAAATAAAGAAAAAAAGAATTTGTAGTGAAGAGCGGAAGGACACTAAGGACAAGAAGACACTAACTTTGGAGTTGATACTGGGGCATAGCAGACCCATCGAAAAGAGACCCAGCAGGGGACCCTGGACCACTGACCCCAGGGTGATGGCCAGCTGCATTACATGAGAGCCCATTCGCTCGACCACGAATACGAGGGCCACGCTCAGTACTCCAATGATCACAGTACAGAGTCGCATGGTGATGGCGGTCTGGCGCTCGGTAAGAGGCTTCTTCGCCAGTGGCCTTATGTAATCTTCCAGGAAAACGGCAGCTAATGAATTCATGCCCGTGGATAGGGAACTGAGAGCAGCGCTAAAGACTCCGGCCACAAACATGCCGGGTACACCGGGAAACGAGCTCAGGGCTTGCACCACCAGCAGGGGAACCAACTGATCCTTGGCCACGGCCAACTGAAACACATTTCGCAGTCAGAGGAGTCCTTTAAATCTTATCAAATAATCCCGAACCTTGGTGGTCAATGGATCGCAATCGTAGTAGGTTGCGTAAAGCAGGAGGCCATTGTACAGACACAATGCAAACATGAGAATCAAACCCAGAATGAAGAGGAAGGATGTCTGGGCCATCTCCTTCACACCGGGCAGGGACATGTAGCGCTGGGTCATCATCTGATTGCAGCCAAACTGGTAAGTGTTGTGCCCCACAGTGCCTACCATCAAGGCCAGCATGGACATGCGTACCTTGGGATCGAGTGTGAACCTGTTTTTGGAGTGCATGGAAACGTGAATGAAAATGGAATAGAATATCGGAAGTATTCCACCTACTCGGGCCACTCGAGGCGTCCGCTGTCATAGTTTCGCTGAATTACCACGCCCAGCCCGCCCACGTCATAGGTGCCCTTGATGACAACAAAGAATATGGCTCCAATCATAATGACGGTTTGGATGACATCCGTCCAAACGACGGCCTTCAGGCCGCCAACCGTTGTGTAGAAAATGCAGACGAGGCAAACGATGGGCGTAATGACATGGATATTTATGCCAGTAACTGTAAAAGTGTACAAAGGTCAGGATATGGACATGACATATGTGCAATTTATGCTTAATATATATATTTACAGGTCTCAATTGATAATTGGGAGTATTTAAAACCATTAAAATTAAATATTTACATGTTTTCATTGACAAAAATCGAAAATGAATGATTTGTAGCAAACTTGCAGTCAAAATTTTGAACCCTTTAGTAACTTTCTAGGTTCTTGACAATTTAAATAATTGAATTTTGATATTTTTTAGCTTTAACTTCAAGTTCTTACCTTGATTAAAGGCCAGAGCTGGTACATAGATGACAATTGGCAGCCAGACGAGCTGTGGGAAAAAACAAATTCAAAGCTTTATAGTAAACTCGGGGGACTTCCTGTTAGGAGCTTGCACTTCGTTGCACTCAAAATTGAATTCTACTTACATTTGCGCCCGTGAAGAAGGCGGATCCCAGCAGACGAACGGACTTGTTAAAGCGCAGCTCAAAGTACTGAAAATATTTTTTTCCATTGTCGGATTGTCGGCGTCGGGTTAACACAATAAAGATGCACACACAAGCACTCGCAGAGACACTGACCGGCAGGGCAGTGTGCAGTGCAGAGCGAGTGTGTGCGGCAACGCGGCGCATACATAATCGACTATTACTCATACGACATGTAGCCAGCACCAAACTTATAAACTACGACTGTCCGTATGCCAAACCGGCGCACAATTGGTATTGTTCGGGCTTATTGCAGCCCGGCATGGCATTGTGTGCCAAATCCTCGTGGATACACATGCATATATCCCATTCTCAATCCCAATCCCACATTGGCATGCAAATAAAGTGAACCCTTTCAGGCGATTGCACGATGTTTTTTTTTTTTTTTGTTGGGAACACGGACTTCTCCTTGTACTCCTCGGTCTCCCTTTAACCTTACTTACATATTAACATGCCAGCAAATATTACCAGATTCCAAAGATTTTGTACACTCGAAAGCATTGAATTAATGCGTAACATGCAGTCCAATACGTAAACACACACATCTCTGTGCGATTGGATAACGTTCTGCTTACCTCATAGGTGGATGTCAGCTGGAGGTTGCAGAACACCGGCAGGAAAATGTACCACGAGATGGTGCCCGAGATGGCCAGCGTCACCAGGATGAAGGCGTATTGGGTCCCGTAAACATAAATTTCCGTCGAGGTTCCCAGCAGCGAGATGCCCGACACGAAGCTGAAAGCGGAATATAAAAAATTATTAGTTCGGGCTAATTACGGCTGGAGCTCAAAGTTCAAGTTAACGCTAATTGTGCGCCGATTGATTGGAACTTTGGCCAAGTTCGACTTTTTTTTTATTTTAGGCCTGGACCAAAAATAAACTTGAAGTCAATTTTTAATTGAATTAGGTACGGGCCAGGCAACCACTCAAGATGTTGGCTAAAATTATGATGGAGAAGAGGTCTCAGAAATAAATTTAAGGTTCACTTTGATTAGCATCATTGAAAACACGAAGAACTTATTTTAAATAAAGCTTAGATGAGGTTTT
Source organism: Drosophila bocki (assembly GCA_008042715.1). NCBI lineage: Eukaryota > Metazoa > Arthropoda > Insecta > Diptera > Drosophilidae > Drosophila > Drosophila bocki. The sequence goes on from VNJY01001113.1 coordinate 19,802, forward strand.
TATATATAATAAATTCTGGATTTCAAGTCAAAGCAGTATTAATTATTATAAATGTCTTGGTAAGTTGTAAACAAATTTTCAGGGATTTCCTTAAATTGCTAATGCTGCAATATTTCTGTAAAATCTTCTTTAAGTCTTTCAAGTATAAAAAAGTAATTTAATATTTTGGACACTGTATATCCTGTTGATAAACTCCTCCAAAGTTTTTAATTAAATTAAGTTTATGCCAATCAATCACGGAAATTTCTGGCTAAACTTTCACAGAGGTGCCCAAAAAATTATTCAACTAAATTTAAGGTAAAAAAAAAGTTGAATATTAATTATATTATTCCACCGTGAATCTGGCACATCCGAGAGTTCATAATTAAATTAAGCTCGCTCCAAAGCATTTAAGGATTCAAACTTTAATTTAAAGGCCCTATGTTTAACAACTTTAAGGTAAAATTCCATTAACCAGAACGCGGCTTAACCTAATGCCTGGTATAGCATTTCGTGTAAGTAACTTTGCTGTGGCCCTTGTATTTCGTAATCTGATTTTAATGATTAATGTCCATAACAATCATCATTTCAATTTTGGCCACAAAACAAATGAATTGCCGCCACAGACAAACACAAAGTTGACGGCGGCCAAGAGAGAAATGCCATTAAAAGTTGATAACAAGCGGCGTTAAAGTACGCAGACACCCAACGACACGTTTAAAAAAAAATACAAACAGAAAAAAAAATAAAGAAAAAATTGAAAAATCTGCAAAGCACAAAGGACATTTTGAAGGAAAAATAAAATGATGGCATGTAATTGTAATTCAAAGCACGTTGGCTGAATTTGTTGCAAAAAGCAAACGACAACAAATAGAATGCCATAACAATAAAAGGCTCACAAACAATTGTCAGCGGGCGAGGCAAATGACCAAAAGCCCGGCCCTAGGATAGGCAGGATTGCCAGGATTGCGGGGTCCAGGTCGGTCATTAATGCGACGACGACGCCTAAGACAAAGGGGCCGCACCCGTCTAAAGGTGCTTGACCAAAACGTGTCAAATACAATGCCCAACACCCACCCGTTCGCTGGGCCAGGACCAAGGTCACTTGGCCGAACGGCAAAGAAAAAGTAATTTGGGCAAATTATTTGAGTTTGCGGCTTGGCGCAAGTTTAAATAACTTCAATCTGGCTTAGACACCAAAAGCGGCTAAGTTGTATTTATACACCAGATACTCACACACATATCTATATATATTACTCGCAAAGTTCCGCAAGCCATTTCAATATCAGCACAATCAACACGGAGGCCACCCCCTAATAGGCTTGACCCTGACAATGAATATTGTTTACGCAATCTCTCCTCCAGTCTTGTGTCGGAAACTTTTAAATAAAATGCTACACTGTTTGTTCTGGCCAAACAACTTGCCGGCAGCCAGACAATGCTGGACTGGGCCAGATTATTCCCTTGCCCAGATTACGTATACGCACGTTTGGCTGATGGCACAAAATAAAGTGAAATGACTGAAAAAATATATATATCTATAGTATATTTTGATTGATTTGGCCGGGGATAAGTTAAGCCCATTACGATAATTTGGGCAAATATTAGCCGAATCCAAGTGAATGCATCGCATTCAATTTTCGGGGATTAGCCCAGCTTAAAGGGACTGAAACAATAAATTTACGAATTTCCTGCCTGCCACTATTTTCATTTAAGAGCTGGAACCTGTCTGTTTGGCCTTGCTAAAAGCAATTAAACACAATGACACTGAGGAAAATAGAAAAGAAAATTGGAAAAGATGTAGATTTTCACATTTTTACATTTTTTTTATAAAACCCAGCATATCCAGGAAATGCTTCCTTAAGAAACTAAATAAAACATAATATTTTTGTAAATATTGAAACTAAATCAAATAAATTCCCCAGTGTATATCCTATTAGCTGGCCACCGTAAAACACGCAGGGCCAATTAAGCATTTGCATACAAGCCCATGCCCCCAGCCGGAACTGGGTGAACTGTAACTCACCTGGCCACAAGTGACAGCGCGACCGGAAATACTTTCATTTGACGCCCGCCCACCAGGTAGTCCAGGGCCTCTGAGCCACGCCTCTCCTCCAGCCCCGCCGCCCCGGCCCCATCCTTGCCGGCCAGCTTCTTCTTTTTCTGGTTCTTTTCTATAAAGCCGAAATAGAAACCGATAACAGCGCACACGGCCAGCATGGCGATGAAGACCAAGTAATCAACAATGCCAAAGTGCTGCAGTGCCTGGCTCAAATCCTTCACGCTGAGTTTCTCTTCCGCATCTTCCAGATTGGATGAAAATGAGTGGGATGAAGTGGGCGTTGGCGTGGGCGTGGGAGTTGACGAGGGAGTGGGAGTTGTCCCTGAGGAGGTACTGGAGGGACTGGCGCCTGTTGTTGAGCCTGCAGAGACCGTGCTGCTAATTATGGCCACTGTCTTGGCAATCGCATTGACCACCGTCGTGGCAGCGGTTGTAGTGGTGGTGGCGGTCGTGCTGCTGCTGCTGCCTGCCAGGGTAGATATGGATTCCCCCAGCTCCATGGGATCGGCAGTGGCTGACATTATTTCCGGGACCGCAAGTTGCTTTTATGTAGTTTATTTTTATCGACTTCCAGCCGCTCGCTTTAATGCGTTTCAGCTTTGATTACTTTTGCATTAGTTTTGCCACTCGCACACGCACTGTGAATTGAATTCGATTTTTCATTAGGTATTTTCCTTCTTTTTTTTCGGTAGCACTGGGTACTTTAATCGCTTAACCGGAAAAGTTTTGGGAGGACTCTTATTGAATTTTCAAGGTTTTTGGAAGAAAAGAAAAATGAACTTAAAGGGTCAAGAGGAACTAGAATTTTTTGTAGAGAAGGAATTAATCAGGACACTTGGAGATTTATAAGCAAAGTTTAATTAAAAGGGAACATTAAATTAAAGAATATTATGAATACTATTAAGAAATGTTTAATACAATTTTCCAGCTAATTACACATACATTTTGGACAATTAATACTGTTTAAAAGACTTGTTCTGGTTGTGAAATGAATTAATTAAGATAGAAAGACTTGTTCTTTATTTAATATGAATTAATTAAGATAAAAAGTTATTTATTCTTTATATAAATCACTCTTCAAATCGTTATAATTTTTACTCAAAGACCAAACAACGAAAACTCTTATACAATCTTATATCTTATATCACACACGCACTCAAGATCCTTGACTTTCGGAAGCAGGATATATCAATTAACTGTAGACGAGAGCCCGCACAAGTGTACGATCTGAATCTCCACCGAGCACTGAACTTAATTTCCGACTCAAGCACCGTTAGAGATCACCGTAGATCTTATCTAGCTTCTAGGCGCCAAAGCATTCGGCATCAGCATCATCGTCAGCATCGCCAGAGCACGCCGATCATAATTCACGCAAATCTTGTAAGTGTGGACTGAGGCTTTGTGTAAGGCTTTATCGCCTAATTGGCCAGGGGCATGTCAGACGTGGAGCCCAGGCGAGATGAATAGATAAGTGCACACCCCCCATCCGGGGTGTGTGATGCTTTAGTGGATAGTATCGTCGTCTAGCCGCAAATCTGGCAGATTGTAAATTACTTTCTTTGTACGCGGACGTGGCCCAGCCGAGACTTTATTGCCAGTGTGTCGGTTATATATAAAAATGCATATCCCTGGAACTTTACAGCTCTTCAAAAAAAAGGGGTAAATTTCCACGAGAATACGTTAAACTCTGACTGTTCGCTTAGCAAATCGCCTAGCTGTGGTTCAAACGAGTGGCTACTGGTTTTGTCAACACTGATAGACAAAATTAAAAAAAAGGAATGTACCAAATGGTATCAATGAACACTACAAAACATAGAACTATAAAAAGTCTTGATATATATTTTAGAAAATATTTAAAATTAAAATACAAATAAAAAAAGGCCTGTTGAATATATAAATTTGTGCTATCAAACTTGGAAAATTACAATGATTAGAAAAAATATATTTAAAAATATTTTAAAATTCCTTAATCTTATAATATGAACCCATGTAGCTTAGTGTCACCTTTCTATATTGTTTTAACTGATGATTAGGCCAGAATTTAGCTGAATGCGCTCAGTCAAGGCCAAGACGTGACGTATGCATGTTGAATACGATACCAACTTGGATCTAATTAAATACTAAACGGTTTTTTTGTTGTTGTTTGTTTCCACCCCCAGGTCAGGCCTGAATTTCGCCATGAAAGCCAAACCATTTCATGGCATTTTCTGCTGCGCAACAGGATGCGACACAAATTCAATTTTGAAAATGGCCAGCAGAGTTAGCTAACCGTACGAATGCCCCAATTGGCCATATCCGACAGGCAGTGGCAATCAAGTTGAACTCCACAACCCAATAAAAAAAGTAACTCAATGTGGCATGTCAAGTGACAAAAAAGCAACAGAAAAAACCATGTCAGTTGTACATAGTTGTACTGTGGCAGCTCCTTCATCTCTGTTTTATTGGGTTTAATCGAAGAACAATGCCTGTGATATCATCCAAGTTATGGTTGGTGCAGCAATTTATACAGTAGCTCAGAATAGTCTGCTGCACTAGAGGCTCTACTTCTTGATTCACATAAATAGCCAGCACACCGACACCAGCAACTAATTGATTTTTGACAATCAATTACGGCAATTACTTACGTCCCGTAGCAGGGTCGAATGGATGAGGTAAATTCAATTTGTGGAAACCTACAAAACGCACACACAACGTGACTCCAGCTTTTGGGTAATCTTTACCTGAGGTAATCCTTGAGAGCAAGGACAGCTTTCGAAGACTCGAAGGAGCTACCAGGAAAGAAGCTTTGTGTTAATGTGTTTCCAGCTAAGAGTGGGAGTAAAGGCAGCATTCCACAAATTCAATTTTCTTGAAAACAAGTTCTGTTTTTGTATTACATTAGTATTTTATATCACCATTCCTTCTAAATTTTAATAAATATTTTATATATTTATTTGAATTAATCTATCTAAAGAAAGTATTGATTTAGGTTGCAGAAACCTTAAAAATAAAACTTAGAAATTAAAAAATGATCTTGGTTTAAAAGTACACGTCTGTTAAATGGAAATTTCCATTAGCTTCAATAAAAAAAATGTGGATTGACGTAGTTTCCATCTATTTTAATCCCATTCCTAAAAATAGTCTTACCAGGTAATCCCACAGATACCGGTAAAAATCCAAATATAAACAATAAACGTTACAGCATGTTGAAACGGCCTGATGAACGTGTAACAATAATAGTAAACAAAAGATAAAATCATAATTAAATTCGTAAATCTGTGCGCAGTGCTTAGGTGCAGCCTTAAAGACCAGAACTAACCCACAGATAAAGGCCAGTGGCAACCGCAATATAAAACCCGGGCCAACGTAAATATGGCGCCAAAACAGAAATAATAAAAAGATGATGAAAAAATGCCACAAAGCGCTGCAAAATTTAATTATTTTCATGCGACGAGCAAAAAGGAAAACCCGGAGTTTAGCATATGCAAAATAATGGCCAAAAAACCTGCAATGGCAGCCGCGCACCACTTGACCCTTTCGGCCGGGCTTAATTTGTCTGGGAGCCGCAAGTGTTTTTGGCCTTATAACTTGGCCCAGAAAATGCCAGCTTAACTCTACGGGAAGCCGCCCAAGTACACTCACATTGCGCCCTTTGTGAGGAAAATCCGAAGCCAGTCGAATAGTTGTGCAGTTAGTGTTTGGAAATGTTCCATTTCCGGTTGCAAGCTGCAGCTTCTCCATTTGCTCAAAGGGCCCCGCTGTAGTTGCCTTGACTTTGGCTCCATTTCGTTTCTCTTGTGTGTTTTCCCTTTTTTGATACCCGGTGATTTCTAAGGAGAAGGGTGTATGGTATTTGGAAAATGTGTAGTTTTAATAAGGATCTAAAAATAGAGGTAATATAAAAATATTTATAGAATTGTATATATATTTTTCTCAACAAAAATATCTCTCCCAGGCTCTGTCCTTCGATTTTTAAGGGGTATTTAATAGTCTATACCCTAAATTTAAAAGTTCTTTCTTGTTTCGTTGTGTGTTTTCCGTTTTGTGCACACACACTTGAGCCAATTTAACGCTTCCGTGTGCTTTTTACTTGCAACGCCTCGTTGACTGTGCGCTCAGAAAAACTTAGTGTTTGAGAAAAGGGCCAGGGGGGGAAAATGATTTAATTTCTAGCTAAAAACCGAAAACACAATCCGTAAATTAGCGCTCTGCCATGTACACTCCAATTTATCCAGTTAAGTAATCTCTGGGCATATTTCTTTGCCGCCAGAACTATTCGGGGCCATTGATTACACAGCCCACAAATTAAGACCAATTAAATCAAATCCAGATTGGGCGGGCGGATCCAGCGAAACCCACGAATCCCACGCAAATCGCGTGGCCTTGAACTTGCCGCACAGCCCAGAGCCATTAGCCAAAAGCCAGACTCCCTTCGATCTAATTTCTTACTCAGCCTTCCAGCCTACATAGTACATACATATCCACCCGGGGGCATTTATGCCCAGACACATGGCCTGAAATCGACTTGGCCCTTTGGAGAGTTGCGCTGATACCGGGGATTGGCAGTGAAAAGCTTGAATATGCATTATTCTTTCAGCTGGCCAGCCATCCGCTGGCAATCAGAAGTTGCTCGAGTGGAAAAATTAAATGTATTTCTCTGTCCAAACATGTGAAGTGGGTTTGGGATGGATTGAAAAGTGCTTGGCTCCAAGTTGTGGTTCCAGGAATGGTGTCTGAAAAGTTGGCAGCTATGGCTTAAAGTTTTATAAAGAGTTGAGGTAAACATAAGTTTGTAATCTGTATAAAAAATGAGGAGATTAAAAACTACCAATTATCAAAAACATTAAATAAAGCCATGGAAAATTAAAAGATTCTCTAAATTTCCTGTACAATAGAGAGAAATAAACGTAATTTATCTTTTAAATACTTTGTTTAAATCTAAATGTTTAAGTGGATTTTATATTTCCCTTTTCAGTTTTTTTCCTCTGCCTTAATGTTTGCCTTAGTGTGACTAGATTATCACATAACTTAAAGTAAATCCGATTGCCAACGGTATAAAGTCCCCGTCGAGATTAGAGAGGCTATCTATCAATCACATTCCACTGTTTTTTGACTCGTACGCCTGCATGATGGCGATCACAGGTTCGTTCACATACACTCGCACCTGATGGTTTAGGGCGTAGTCTCCATGGTTCCACTCTTTGTCGTCCATGTGGTGCATCTCCTCGTTAGGCAGTCGCTTGGCCAGTGCCTCCACATCCTCCACGGCAGCCAAGTCATCGCTGTCCGAGTACCACATGTGCACTTCGGCGGTGATCAGTTCCACAGGATACTCTGGCGGTTCTTCGGTGCCATAGACCTCCAGATTCTTCTTGGTTCCATGATCAAACTGCCTGAAATAGCCGGAATGATGTTCTTGCAGATAGTGGAGCATCTGATCAGTGGAACAACCTGCCGGATGGGTGGCCATAGCTTCGGGCATTGCCGTCTGAAGGAAATTTACATTTCATATGTAAATATTTAGGAATCTAAAATTAAGTTTCCACTTACCATATTGACACGACCGCCGGCGTAGAGAGACTCCATGGCCCTGTCGCACACCGGACGCAGCATAAAGTCCGGCTGGCAGAGATTGAAGAACAGGGCCATCACGAATTCATTGTGGGGAAGGAACTCCTGGCAGCCAAAAAGCGTGTCAGAGATACCTCCGTTTCCCAAATACCGACTCACGGAACGCACAAAGGAGCTGCCCAGGTTCTTCATAATGGCCACCGGGGCAAACATGTGTGCGGTCTTGATCTTCTTGTTATATTCCGGCAGCGTAGACATTCCGGCAAAGAAAACCGTGGTGCCCTGCGAGTGACCCACATAGTGGATAGCCTCTTGCCCCTGGCCATTCTCCGTGGCCAGGGCATAGTCAATGATGGCGGTAATATCGTAAATGGCAATCTCATGCCAACTGAATTTCCAGAAACTAGGATGTTCCGTGGAGATTTTGGTGTGGTTCCTGGAGTAGGAGGTTCCACGTGCATTGCCCATCCACACATCGTATCCGGCATCGGCAAGCAAGTAGGGAAGACTATCGTTGGGTCCTTGCAGAATCCAGGCATCAGAGCAGCTAGTCAATCCATGTTGCAGCAGTACTATGGGTCGCTTTACGTTTTGATTCTGCAATTTGTGGGAATAGGGAATCCGGAATACGCCCACGACATAGCCATCCTTGGTGGTGATGTGATGATGCTCCGATGGGTAACCATGCAGGGCTGTGCGATCGGACTAAGGATAAAATAGAAATTTTGTAAATACTTTAAATATATTTAAAACTATATATTATATTTCCCCCCAGACTCACCGTTGTCAATTTCCCCTTCAGGCTGACATGAGCCTCTGGATTATCGTAGAGTTTATAAAAATCTATTGGCGCTTCTATAGCTGCGGCATAACTGCCTGCCGCCAAACCGGCCAGGATTACTAAGACAAGGCTCTTCATATTCCCGCAATGGTTCGATGCCAACTGACTATGGCCAAACACATGACTTTCAGCTTTTGTAGCAGTCCGCGGGAGGTTCAGTTTCAAGTACCTCTTACTATCGAGGGTTCGATTATAAATTTAGACTGTCAAGATAGTGTTTAATTAAGGAAAGTGTTAATCTAAAAGCTATAAAAGTCGGATTAAAAGTGTTTACATTATAAAATGACTTGAGACCAGGGGTGACAGGAAATATCGATATACCAAACTTGTAGCAGAGTTTAACGCTTAAAACTATATTTTTACATTTTTAAAAATAAATAATATAAATCAGAAAACAAGGAAATAAAGTAAATAAGATTTTTTAATAATAACTTCGATTTTTCAAAATGTTACATATTAAAGTTTACTATATTTTTATGTATCAAAGTTTTTATTTAATTATTACTTAGTTTCTTAAAATCTCAGTTGATCATAAAAGTGGGAAAACCCCAAAATTAGTATATAGATTAGCCCCAACCGAAGAGAGTGTGCCATAAAGTGATTGATGTTTCCGAATGCGATAATTCAAATAACTAAACGCGTCACTTGGCCCACTTATAGGGGCTTAACTTATCGCCTACTTAAGGCACTTGAGTAAAAACTCCGATAATCTAGCAAAAGAATTTACCCCCATCGACCGTGTGGGTTGTTTTAGATTATGAATCCATTTATAGATTTAAAGAGGGGTAGCTTTAAACTTTTATGACCTCTACTTCTACATGGAAAATGGTTTTTTGATTACAAAATGTCGGCTAAGATCTAATGACTTAAATATGCACACGGAGGAAGTGGGTTTCGAGTGTCAAGTGCAAATCAGTTGGCCTCCATTCAGCCATGAAGTGGTCCTACTTATGGACGTCTCAGCTATATCCGCTTGTGATAAGATATAGTGAAACTAAGTGTAGTTTTGATTTTACATAAATATTAATTATGATAACTATATATAAATGCTAAGTTGGTGGACTATGCCCACTATCACTTGTCCTCATACTCGTTTATGAAGGCTATAATCGGATCATTGATGTACTCGCGGACTTTCCAGTTGTTGATGAAGTCCATGTGATCCCACAGCTCATCCTCCATGTGATGCATCACCTTGTTGGGCAGTGTGGCCGCCAATCGGAGGACGTCCTCCACAGCAGACATGTCATCGTTGTCGGAATACCAGAGATGCATTTTAGTTGTAATCAGATCAGTGGGGTAATCCGGAGGCACTTCACTACCATAAATCTTCAAATTCTTTTTGGTGCCAAAGTCGAACTGACGGAAATGTGCAGATTGATGCTCCTGCATGTAGTGCAGGATTTGATCCGTGGAGACCCCAGCAGGCGATACATCAGAAAACAAAGATTCGGCAGTCTACAAGAGATATAAGAATAATAATAATAATTCTGATGTTTATAAACAATATTTGAAACATTTACCGTATTAGTTCGTCCCTCCTCCACTTGAGTATTTTCATTGCCGCTGCAAAAACTGGAAACCACCGATTCCGGTCGACAAACATTAAATAATAAAGCCAGCACAAAGTCGTTATGCGGCAAAAACTCCTGAGAGCAGAAAAGCTTCGAGTAGAGGTTGTTAAATCCGAGATATGGAGACAATGTATTGACCATAAAGTCATCCATGTTATTCATAAAAGCCACAGGAGCCAGCAAGTGAGAGGTCTTGATCTTCTTGTTATATTCTGGTCTTAAAGACATCAGGACTAGCATCACAGTGGTGCCCTGAGAATGCCCCACATAGTGAATGCCCTCCTGATCCTTGCCATTTTCCGTGGACAAAGTATAGTCGATGGCTGCGGCTATGTCATAGTATCCAATTTCGTGCCAGCTAAAGCGCCAAAAGTTTGGATTTTTGGTGGTTAAAGAGGTGTGGTTCCTGGAGAACCTATTGCCCCGGGTATTTCCCAGCCAGACATCGTAGCCCGCATCGGAAAGAAGGAATGGCAAGCCATCATTCGGTCCCAAACTAGGCCAGATATCGGAGCTAGCAAAGAGACCGTGCTGAAGAAACACAATCGGTCGCTTTTCATCCTGATTTTTAAGGTTGTGGGAATAGGGAATGCGGAAGAGACTGATGATGTAGCCATCTTCGGTGGTTACATAGTGGCGCTCGGCTGGGTAACCATGCTCTTCAATGAAATCAATCTACAAAATATAAAAAATATTAATTTATAACAATTTAGTTTGTTTATTTAAATACTCACCGTGGTGGGGGCCTTGGCCAACGACAAATGCGCTTCTGGATTGTTAAATAATTGATAAAAGTCGCTGAGTGGCGCAGGATCTTCAATCAGAGGTGCACATTGGACCACTGTCCCCAGGAAAATGCCTATCAAGACGGCCAAGACTGCGATGTGATTGTTAGACATTTTGCGACTGAACTACGGTAAAAACCAAGAGCTCTCTGCCCTTATAAAGACCACCTCCCGCCACTTGAGTTGAGTGGTTTTATTGATACGAGACCGATTATTCCACGAGCCAATTAAATGGGTATAAACTCGAGTGGTGGTAATGTCATAAACTCTTTCATGTACACTCTTGGGGAAATAACTTTTACACTTAAGTTAATCGATTTATAAACTTTGTCAAAAGCTCCGGAAATATTTAAATAAATTTGTTAAGAGTTTATAATTTAAGTATTCAACTGAAATTTAAAGAACTTTAGAACTTTTACTTATTAAAAAAATATATTTGAAAATAATAAAATATAATATAAATAATATAATTTAAATAATTTTCATTAACGGACTCAGTTTATATTAGCCTCATATTCGTTCATTATGGCTATAATGGGATCATTAATGTACCGACGCACCTCCCAGTTGTTGGCGAAATCCCCGTGGTCCCACAGCTCATCCTCCATGTGGTGCATCACCTTGTTGGGCAGGGTGGCCGCCAATCGGAGGACATCCTCCACAGCAGCCATATCATCGTTGTCCGAATACCACAGATGCATTTTACTTGTAATCAGCTCAGTGGGATAGTCAGGTATCGGCGTTTCCTCTCCATAAAGTTTAATATTCTTTTTGCTGCCAAAGTCAAACTGTCGGAAGTTTCCCGACTGATGCTCCTGCATGTAGTGCAGGATTTGATCTGTGGATACCCCAGCGGGCATGACTCCAGATATGACAGCATTGGCGGTCTTTAAGGGATTACAAAAATTTAATAATTAAAGTAAATATGATGAGTTTATAAAATAAATCTTATAGGTTACAATCTATAAGGGAAACATTAACCCACCTTATTGGTTCGTCCTTGGTCCTCTGTGGTCTCCTCACTGCTGCTGCAAAAACCGGAAACAATTGAATTCGGTCGGCAAATATTATACAATAAAGCCAGAACGAAATCGTTGTGTGGCAAAAACTCCTGAGAGCAGAAGAGCGTCGAGTAGAGGTTGTTGAATCCTAAATAAGGGGACAAACTATTGACCAGAATGTCATCCATGTGATCCATAAATGCAACCGGAGCCAGCAGGTGAGACGTCTTGATCTTGTCGTTATATTCAGGCCGCGAGGAGGTTAAAACCAACATCACTGTGGTGCCCTGGGAATGACCCACATAGTGAATGCCCTCCTGGCCCAACCCGTTCTCCGTGGACAATGTATAGTCGATGGCAGCGGCGATGTCAAAGTATCCAATCTCGTGCCAGCTAAAGCGCCAGAAGTTAGGATTTTTTAGGGACAGAGAGGTATGGTTCTTCGAGTATCTATTTCCACGAGCATTGCCCAACCAGACATCGTAGCCGGCATCGGAGAGGAGGAATGGGAGGCCATCATCCGGTCCCAAGCTCGGCCAGACATCGGAGCTGCCAAAGAGGCCATGCTGAAGGAAGGCAATGGGTCGTTTTTCATCCTGATTCTGTAGGTTGTGGGAGTAGGGAATCCGGAAGAGACTGATAATGTAGCCATCTTCAGTGGTTACATAATGACGCTCGGCTGGGTAACCATGTTCCTCAATAAAATCTATCTGTTATATAGTTTAATAATTTATAATAACAAAGTAATTTTAAAATACATTTATATTTACCGTAGTCGGTGCTTTGGCAAATGATAAATGAGCCTCGGGATTGTTGAACAGTTGATAGAAATCGGTAACGTTTGCAGAATCCCCTTCGTTGGCCAAAGGAGCACCTTGGACAAGGCCCACTAAAATGGCGAAGACTGCGATGTGAAATGCAGACATTTTGGAACAGAACTAAAGCGAAAATACAGAGTACCTGGGCTTTATAAAGACTTCCGTTCGCCCCTTAAATTGAGTGGTCATATTGATAGGGAATCTAGCTGCTAATGAGGCAATTAAACTCAAGTGCTGGTATTATCATAAACTTTCTTACTTATAGAAAAGTGGGAAAATATTGTTTTTATTCGTAGATTATTTCCCAAATTTGCTATTCAAAGAAGGGTTTGGATATATAATATTTAGTTTACATTCCAAATTTGAAGATTAACTCGTATAGGTTAATATTTATTGTTATTTCAGTAAGCAGTTTGAATTTCCCAATTAGTTTTTTATTTGACCCAATGGAATTAATGAATTTATAATCGATTATCGATGGTTTGCTGATTATTCAAGTATGAATAAAGATATGAGGAAAAGCTATTGTGTACTTTCAAACAAAGCTATAATCTGGAAATACCTTAAGCTATATAAAAAAGTACTCTTCTGCTTGATAAGTTCTAAGAAATTGTAATACCTTTCCGTTCAATTTTGATCAAAAATATATATTAGGTATTTAAACCACTTAGAAATCAGAAGCACAAGATTTGTTTTTATTAAATAAATAAATAAATAAAATAAATATATAGTTTTCAGCAATTAAGATAGAGGAAACTTACAAAAACCATTATAATTAATGGCCTAAATGGCTATAATAAATATTTCTTAAAAATGAATAAATAAGTACATATTTTCTATGTTTTTATAAGCAAAAATTTACTATAGGTCAAATTAACAACGCACTCGGGCTGGAATGGTTTTCATCTGATGATCTTCGCCTATCTTTAGAACCGCCACCATTCCCTGGACAGCATGAGCCTCGATATGACAGTGATATAGCCAAAAGCCTGGATTGTTTGAAAGGAAGCGAACGATGATGTAGCCTAGACCAGGAATCTGAACCGTGTCCTTGGCCACGGCAGCGCTGTCATCCGATAAACGAGCCAGGCGGCCCCTACGATCGAGTTCTCGTATCTACAAAAATTTTAATAAATTATTAAATTTCAGATAATGCTTTGCTTTTTAAACCACTCACATTTCGCAGATCGTTGAGATTTCCCAAGACCTCTTGTCCCACCAGTCGGAAGGTATGGCCATGGATATGGAACGGATGCGTGTTGTCCATGTAGTTGGCCACCACCATTTCCAAAGGACGATAGGCTGGCATTCGGATCACATTGACACACTCACAGAGTTCCCTCTCGCACCTGCGCCCCTCGGCAGCCAGGGAGCTCTTGTTGCAGAAATAACCATCGTCCTGGTAGAGATGCCTGCCCTGCAGCAAGGATATACTCGGTGAGTTGTACGATATATCGTCGATCTGGAAGAGCATCTCTCCATTTGGTGCCATTTGAGAACCGAAGCTGGAGTAATAGGTGACGAACTTGGTATAACGAGACCAGGGAGCAAGTTCCAGGGATCTCAAGGCCACCGTTCCCACGTTGTTGTCCTTGTCCAGCGATTGGCGTAGGGATGAAGAGCCCGAGGAATTGAAAGAACTAAAGCGATAGTCGTTGACCAAAACGAGATCTTCATTCGAAGTCCTGCCCTTCGTGTTATCCAGTATGCTGCCCTGCGGCAGCTCAGTGCGAGCTGATCCCCGATAGCTGAGCACTGCTCCCTGATAGAGATTGCGACCCTCGCACTGCTCATAGCCCCGGATCCGTATCCAATAGTTCTTGGCATACTGATTGGCCTCCAGGACGAAATCAAATCGCTCGGCGGATGTGAGGAAGAAACCATCGGCCAGAACTGGCTCTATATCATTGCCATCGGTGCTGAGGATCAGGAGCTTGTGCTGTTCGATGGAGAATTCCACGGGACAATTGGCGATGCCATTGAGTATTACCCTCATCCTGTAGCGGTAGCCAGGAGTAACCCGTAGCCTCTCGTAGCGATGGCGATTGTCGTTATCCGGCAGCTGGTTGAGATGATTGCGTCCCTTGCCGTTCACCAGGATATTCCGCACGTCCTGTAAGTTGGTGTCGTAGAATATATCCTGCACCATTAGGGTGTGCTCCACCAGATCATAATCATAGAGCTGGGCATGCTGATTCTCCTGGCGTGTCTGTCGGACAATTAGAGCTCCTGCCACTCCAAAGCCGCGCTGCCAACCCACATGACTGTGGTACCACAACGAACCACTGCGATCCACCTGGAACTCGTAGCGCTGCACCTCGCCCGGTTGTAGGGGATATTGGGTGATAAACGGAGCTCCGTCCATTTCGGGAGAGCGCTTCATGTGGACGCCGTGCCAATGCATTGCAGTGGGTTCACCCAAATAATTCAGGACATCCACAACCACTGTATCGTTTTCACAGAGCTCTATGGGAGGTCCTGGCACCATGCGATTCACGGCCATCACTGGATTGGGCACACCGTCCCCAAAGATGCAATGCTCCGCGGCACAAGCTCTCTCGTCGTACTGACACCTCT
The DNA here is from genome assembly GCA_008042715.1 of Drosophila bocki. NCBI lineage: Eukaryota > Metazoa > Arthropoda > Insecta > Diptera > Drosophilidae > Drosophila > Drosophila bocki. The sequence continues at coordinate 34,989 of VNJY01001113.1, forward strand.
GGCACTCTGGTCCAAGTCTCTGGTAATTGTGAACCACCAGTTGGTAGTAGCAGCTCTGGGACTGACCTTGCTGGCAGACTCTCCGGCAGGGATGGCGATCAAAGTCCCCGAAATTGGCCAACTCCATTTGACTGTAGTCGTTCTTTAGATCCAAATCCAAGGAGGAGGAGGGTTTTCCCTTAGTGGTCTTATTCCGCGACCAGGGAAACGAAGGCCACTCGAATTTAACCTCAGGAGAAACCTCATTTAAGGACTCTGCCTGAACCTGGGCAAGACTAAGCCCAATCAGTAGCACTAATAGCCAGGGGCTGGAAAGACTTTTACTTTCGCGTTTGGACATCGCGAACCGCAACGGACAACTGGCACCTTGGTTGACGGGCAACCGGCGAAGAAAGTTTTTGGCCAAAAGGGCGACCCAGACCTTTGCTCATGCGCCGCACGTAGCGTCCATTAAAGCTGAGCTGAATTTGATAAGCCCGATAATATCGTAACGATCGGGAACGTAATGGTAAATGGAACGCTTAAGCAGTCGTACAAAAACGAGCTACTTTTAATAGGAATATTAAGTAAGGTAGACATAATTTTAGTGATAAATTTAAATTATAAATAATATTAAAAAATTAGGGTAAATTTGTCACTTAAAAATCAAAGCCAATAATCAAAGCTCCCCCTTTGGAATTATAAAGAATATTTTATTACAATACATATAAAATTATGTAAAATATAATTTAAATCTCAGCCGGTGCTGCAGATGCCGCTGGAGGTGCTCCAGTGGCCATACCTCCGGAACTGGTGGCCGTGCTCATCAGACTGATCACTCCACAGGCAATAACCGGACCCACTGAGTTCTCCTCGTTCTGATAGGCCAAGGCATTGGGCATTGCCTGGAGCGAGGATGAAAAGACCTCCGCATTTAAGGCTGTATTTAGATCAATAGCTTTGCTGTGGATTACAATGGATCGTCCAATGATACCATTAAAGCCAAACAACTGCAAGTAGAGACTCTGGAAGACCGCAGAGATGCTGCCATCATCCTTGGTGTCCACGTTGCCAAGCTAGGAATATATTTCAGTTAAAGATAGTTTCTGTAAATCTATGTTTAAGATCCTTGGCGTCTTACAAAATTATTGGGAAACTGTCCGCCCGTTGACTTGCAGCCATCACTCAGATCCCCAAAGGTGTGGATGTGCAGAGCATGTTTTCCAGGTGGCAATCCAGTAACATTGATGGTCACCTTAATATCCGAATTATAGGGCAGCTGCAAAAAGGAAATCATGCCAGCCACGCCGGCTCCCTCTCCATCGCCCATTAGTTTTGCACCAGCCTGCCATTGGGGCACCAACTGCTGGTTAAAATAATGGGGAATTATTGCGAAATTGATGAGAAATTGTAGTAAATTTATTGAAATTATGAAAAAACAAGAAGGAAGCTAAGTTTGTTTACCATTGCTTAATCTACTTGGCTTTTGATGCTGATCAAGAATATATAGGACCTCACTGCCTTAAAATCTTCTATTTAAAATTATAATTCCCTTAACTGGCATAAAAATAATTTACTTTAAATTAAATTCGAGTACCCAAAAAACATGCCTATGACACAATATGAAATATAATGGGTTTCAAGATCAAACAAATTAAACGAATTATGCATTATATGTACATTTCAAATTAAAGACTCAACAAAAAAAAACAAACAGTACTATTTAAAATGAGTTTAAGTATTTAAATAGTTTTTGATGTCATTAAATAATTAAGTAGTTGTTTATAAAAAATGTGCCAAAAGGGGATTTCTTTTTATAGACATAGAAATAGAAAATAGTTGTGGGAAAACTCACAGACAAAGAAGATAGTTAGTTAATTGAGTGAGTAATTTACTAAAGCAACATATAAATAAATAAATTAAATAAATAAATAACTAAATAAATAAACATATGTACATATATATAATGCAAAATAAATTTAATATGGTTATCAAAATGTTATAAACTCACATATGTATATCCCAAATAAGCCGGTTGTGGTGGCAGCAGAGGTCCCAAAAGTCCAGCAGATCCCGCTATACCCGCAGGACCTCCCAGCGGCACTGTCAACCGCTCGTACCGCTTCACCTTGGTGCCGGACACCACCTTGATGCCATCATCAAAGCGAGTCACATTCACCGGACGTAGACGATCGAGCAGATTTTGTGCACTGCCAGGCACAAAAACGAATCCATTGCCAATTACCAGCGCCAGAATCAGTTTAATGAGCATTTTTCACAAACTCGCAATTTGTTAGGGAATATCGAGAATACAGGGAACTCTCACTACCTCTCGGATCTGGGGCTTTGGATGAACTGATCCAAGCCCCGGGCTTGGCCTATCCATGATGACTTCGACACGGTTTTCATGGCGATTGACCACGTTAATTGTCACCGTCGCTGTGGCTCGGAGAGTGGAGTGGATCTGGTCAGTAGTGGGGTGGCGGCGATATAGTGGCCGTATCGCCGGCACAGTTGATGACTAGATTGGACGCTAATGGCGATTGAGTGTCGCGTGTGTGCTTGATGCTTGGTTAGCCCTCCCATGGGCGTACTTCTGGCGGGGATTGGGGGCAAGACCGCAGTACGCTATTGAGATGTTTAAAAACTAACTACACTTGACAAAATTTAACTTAAAAATTGTTTGAAAAGAACTTGAATGAGCTTAAAACTGTTTAAGAAATAACTTGTGCTTAATATTTTCATTAATGAAATTGAACCCCTTAAGTTAAAATATAATAAATACATTTTCGACATGAGGCCACCTACAAAGCTTCAACTAGTTCATCATTAGAGCATTGAAAGTGTAAAATCTAACCTAATTTCCGGAAAGTCACGCGAGATTTGCTTATAATGATGGCTTATTTATTACATGACAAAGAAAATCAGCATTAATTGAATAAATATTAAAAATAGGCATTGTTTATTGAATAAATAATAAGCACACAAATATCTAACTAGTTTACGAAGCCCATTAATTAAATAAATCGTAACCTAAATCTTAAAAAGACTACAATTATCTAGTAAGCCGGAGACTCCTCAAATTCAAAACTCATAGTTTTGTAAAATAGCTCCTTATAAAACAGCTCACTAGTGGCTTGTTTTTACTTGTTGCTTGTTTTTACCACTTTTTGCTTGTTTTTAACACTTAAGAAACCAAGTTTTTTCAATTTACAATAATAAATTATAAATATAATTGCATTAAACCCACCAATACGATTATAAGCAGACATCAGCTAATCGCAAAACCCATTGAAAGTGAAAATAGTTAACCCAGATATCCCAAAAAACGGCAATCGACACGCGAGATTTACTGGCATAGAGATGACATATATAGTTTATTTTTTTAAATGGCTGTCCATTTGCAATTATAAACAGATTCATTCGGTTTAGCAATAAATTAAACTGGGTTATGTGTGTGCGGAAAGGGGTAAGTTATAAGAGGATCAGTCGTTGTAGGTCTCCCAGTTGCTGGCTTCAAATCAGGTATCGAAACTCATCGATAGCCGCCTCGATGGCCTCCGCGTCCACCATGCCCACCATGTCCACCACGTCCACCTCCTCGTCCTCCACCGTTCCAACCTGTTCCCTGGACACGTCCACTGCCGCCTATCCATTGCTGGTCGTTCCGATCCTGACTTCGATCGCGTTGATTTTGAGAGTAATGTTGCTGCTGCTGCTGATACTGCTGCTGGTGCTGTTGTTGCTGCTGCTGAGGTTGCTGCCAATTACCGCCGCCGCCGCCGCCTCCTCCACGACCGCCTCTGAAATTGCCACCACCACCACGCCCGCCTCCTGGTGGACCACCAGCCCTCTGCTGCTGCCAGGAGGGCATTTCAGGCGGCGGCGGAGCATGCTCGTTGGCCCGACCACCGCGATCCGGAACGTGTCCCATCACATGCTTCTGGATCTTCGAAGCCGTATTCTTGCGCACATTTGCCGAGCTAGTCTTCTCTATGATGGCCAAGTCAGAGCGGGCGGCCAGCAGGGCCACCAAGTCGGTTTGACTGCCGCCGACTCGGAACTGGTCCAGCTCCCGCATCTTGCGCTGAAACCGCTCCGTAATCTCATTTGCACGCTGGCGCATCGTTTCCGACCACTGAAAGCTCTGCACGGTGGCCTCCAGTCGCGTGGTCATCATCTGCCGGCGCAGATTGTACTCCGCCTCCAGCTCGCGATGCATGGACTCCAGCAGACGCCAATTTGCATCGGTGAGAGGCTTCTTTAATTTCAGCAGCGGCTCGCTGACCACCAGGCGATTGGTCTGCTTCAGCTTCTGGTCCAGACGAGGCGTAATCTGCTCGAACAGCCACTGTGTGCTGATGTTCTGTGGCAGCTCGCCCAGCTGCAAATCCTTGGCCAGCTGCTCCACAATCTGCTGCACGTTGGAGTCACTGGCCTTGCTCCGTTTGCAGGGCGGAGCCCCCACCGGCTGGGCCTTCAGCCACATCTTGGTGGTCATCAGCTCTGAGGTAAGGTACTCCAGCAGCTGTACCAGCGTCTCCCTGCTCCGGAATCTTTCCTCCATCGTACCGGAAACAAGACAGCGATAGGGACAGCCCAGTTCGGTCAGCAGCAGACCCAGCTCGAAGGTGAACTCGTCGTGATCCCCGCTGCCGGAGCTGACCCGCTCGTCCGTCTTGCGCAGCACATGCAGTTCGTGGGCCAGCCAATGGATGACGGCCCGCAACTCGGGGCTACCGATTCCGGCGTCCAGCGCTCGGCTAAGGTTCTCCTGTTGCAGGCAGGGTCCGCTGTAGGCCAGCGCCTGCAGCGAGTCCACCACGTCCAGTTCGAGCTCCATTTCCGGTTTGATTTTCACTCTTTAAAGTGTCAATTTGACTTTTTTTCGGGAAATATTAATATTTCGTTGACCGGCAAATGAAACATCGATAGTGGAAGCAGTGTTACCAGATGCCAATTTGGGTTTCCACCTAAAAAATCCCAGCAATACCATAGTGATGCCAAAAGTTGGCAGTGTTGCCAAGTCAGATTTTTTTTTTAGATTTCAAAATATTTACAATGTTTCTTCATAATAAGAAATAATAATAATAAATAAATAAAGACTTTTCCCCCTAAATCGCCTTAGAACGTCTGAAAACCGAGGAAAATTTAGTTGGATATTTGAAATATTGTAGGTTAAAGGGGCCCATCCACAGTAGAACATGTTGGCCGAGCCGCTCGTCGAGCAAAAATTTCATTTGCCACCAACTAGTGCCAACATGCTTCCAAACTTTATTTTTGAAGAAGTTTTCAAAAATAAGAAATACTTTTTTAGTCAATTTGAATAAATTTTAATTCAATTTTAATAAAAAGTCGTAGAATAATTATTATTTTTCAATTTTTATATAAAAGTTGAGTAACAACTGTTTACTTTTTAAAATAATAATTTAAAATAAAAATTGTTCTTCAAATTTTACTTCAAAAAATTGAAAACAAAAATTGAATCGTAATAACTTTTTAATATTTGAAAGGTTAATAATCATCGATTTGGTGTATCTAAAATATTTTTAAAGAAATTAAATATTTAACGTTTTTTTATGATTTTTTAAATGAAAACTAAGACTGATTATCTTGAATCAAAATTCATTAAACACAGAACTTCCTTATAGTCTAAGAATATGTACGAAAAAAAATACAAAAATGTTAAAGTTTTGATTTCGATTGGATCAAATAATAATATAAAATTAAAAATTAAAATTATATTAAAAATTAAACAAAATAAATAAGAATAAATATAATCATATCCAAAACCCACTATTTATCATCACTTCCCATTAAAATCTAATGAATTTATGTCAAAAATCCTTTAAATAAAAATCAACACTTTTATATTTACTTTTACATAACTTCATTTATTATAGTTTACCAATTTCAATATATATATTTATGTATATATACTTTATATTTATAAGTATAGTATATATGTATGTATTTTTTTGTAAAGCAGGAAGTTTTAGGATTCGCTTGAGTTGCACCTTTGGCGCCACAAAAATCTTATATTTTGTCGATTTGCATTTTGTTTTTTTTTTTTTACGTTTTCTGTTTTCCGTTACTATACATACAACATTGATGTACTTAAAATGAACACACACATTTAGCTATATAATGTATACATATTATTCAGTTACTTCATGTCTTCCAAAAAGAGGTACTAACTTAGATAGAAACGAGTAGGAAAGAAAGCTATTAAAGCAGACAATTGAACGAAAGAAAAATAAAGAAAAAACACAAATTTCCTCTCCTTCGGGACAATAAAAATGGCACAAAAATTGATTCCGCATGGGAGAACCACAACAACAACAACAACAATCCGAACTTAGGTGAAGCTGTACTGATTATCAACGGCACGTCCAGTGCATTCGGCTCCACCACCCGAACCCGATCCACCGCCGACAGCACCGCCGCTGTTGTTGCCACTGTCGCTGGGATGACGCGATTGTCCCGCCGAATGCTGCTGCTGCTGCTGGTGATGATGGGCGGCCGCCTGCAGAGAGGCATTCGAGGCCCGCAGATGCGGCTGGTCCAGAAAGCTCTGGCCGGCGGCCGGCGGGGATCCGTGCACGGTTAGCGTTGTGGGATCCAAATGGAAATAGACTTGCTCCGGAAAAAAGACGTGTGTTGGCTCCTGTGGCAGTTCAATTTCATTTGTCTTTAGGCGAACACTAAGATTCATGGTAATCACTTCGTTGCACTGTGGGTCGAAGGAGAAAAAGAGGGGAATGATTAGTTAATAATATAATTTTAAAGAGTAGCTGGTGGGTGTGGTGAAAAATGTGGCATGCAACAATCAACTCAAGCATTCAAACTAAAGAACACAGGAAATAATTTAAGTTATTGATTGTAGTCTCTTTAAATGATCTTTTCAAAATGATAAATATAAATTAGGGTTTATTAGGAAAAAGACAAAAATAAATCTATAAGAAATCAAGCTTAATAAAAGTAAAGAAATTTATAGAAAACACAACGATTTAACCTTATTTCCTTTTCGTTCTTTAAATAGTTTTTAAGCAGTTTACGTTAAAAAACAAATGATCTATTATCTGGGCTTGGAATGAACATATACCGAAAGAATTTGGCAAAAATTACTAGATTAGATTGCATTTCCTAGACTTGATTTACTAATTTTTTAAATCTTCAAAGATTTCTGAGACTGCCACTCATTCATCAGGACCTTTCACAGTTGCAATGAAATGATAAGAACTTAACATAAATCAAAGTAAAATAAAAAACCATCACTGACACTGAATTGACTCCAAAATTTTGGCTATCTCACATGTCTCGGCGACGGATGGCCACCGCCAGCAGCTCCCGCTCCCGATCCCGCTTCATTCGATCGCGATCCCTGTCCATTCGTGTTGCCATTTCCATTGGATCCTCCACCCAGATCGTTGAGCTGTCCGGATTCGTGAGTCAATCCTCCGGAAGAGGCCGATGTGGGATCGTTCAGTCTGCTGTTGTTGTGCACCCAGTCGGTAAGCGTGACATCCGAGGTGCCGCCCGATTCTAGGGGTATCGGGTTGTGGCGGAAATGTTCGAGCATCTCCTGGATCGAGGGGAACCAAAGGTGTTGTACCCGGCACTGACCCTTCTCCGAGATGGTGAGCCGCAGGTGTTTGGCTCGCCCCTGGAAGTTGAAGGTCAAAACGAACTCTCCGCGTCGCGTTTCGCTTTGGCGGACCAAAAAGTAACCATGTCCAGCTGCCTCGGACTGTAGCACCATCCGTGCCGCTTCGGAGCGCGTCAGTGTGCCATGGAACCAGGGGAACAAGCTCATTTCGGCGGTCAGGTCCGCCACATTCACGTCCGCTTCATTCTCAGCGAGCTCAATGCCATCAAAGTTGCTTGAGGCCGACAAGCGCTGCTCCCCTCTGTGCGGTCTGACGGGTATATCCGGCGGTCCAGAGGGCGGAGTGGTGCCGAGTTCGTTGATGGCATTCAAGTCGCTGGCGGACGTTGCACCTCCCTGGCCCAGGGCACTGTCCGCCGACAGGGACGAGGCCAGAGGAGCACCCACAAGATTCCCGTTGGAGCCGCCCTGCTGGTGGTACTGCGGATTCTGTATGGCCCCAATGGGATTGGGACTCGGATTCGGGTTTGTGGGCGACGTTTGCATGGCCGCCGCCATCACGCCATCCGATTCGATCAGAGGCTGTTGCGTGGGCGGCGTTCGCATGCAGTAACGGATGGTGGCCAACCAGCTGCGCATCTCCTCGGCATTCTCCGCCTCGATCACGTACTCCATGTTGTTGTCCGCCTTGAGGACAAAGGTATTCAGCCTGTCGGGCATCTCCATTTCCGTAGTTTCACGCGCCTCCGAGATGAGGAAACAAAAGACTCCACTCCGGGGCTTTGTGGACTTAGGTGGCGTGTAGAACTCGAGCATATATCCGCCGACTGCTTTGACCAGAGCCAATCGACATTTCTCCCACTTCTGAGAGCCCGTCGGCTGGTCGAGACTCTCTGGCGTCAAGTTGTTAACGATGCCCTCCTTGCGGCACTCGACCACGATCTTGGCCAGCTTGGTTTTGCTCTGCTTGCTGCCTCCACCGCCGCCGTCCACGTCGTCGGAGTTCTTGTGGAAGAAGGCCTGCATCAGAGAGAACTTGGACAGTTAAAAGGGGTATGGACAATATAGACGGAGTTTCCGACTATCCAGAGCCCGGTATTCGCATAGGTAAGGAGCTATAGAAGCTATAGATGCTATAGAAGAAGTTCTTCATAAATCTTGATATAAACTTGAGTTATCAGCCATCGGAATTCTGCATTAAGTGCCAAGAATGTCAAAGTGAATGTGCTTATCTGTAAATTTATACTTTGCGAGTTTGTTGATATCTTTTATCAGCCCGGAACACGACAGTTGGATTATTTGGCATTATCAGGAAATATGCGGATGTCTTGAATGATTCAAATAAATGTTTAAGGCTTTGAAATTTACTATATCCTATAATGATGTCTGTGAGATACATATTTACCCTAATTTACCAAAAGATTATCTTTTATCCACGACTCACCTTGCCCTTGCGCAGTCCCTTAAAGGAGAGTCGCCTCAACAGAGACTTGGAGAGCAGTCGCGGCACCTCATGCTCCTCATCAAAGTCCAGTGACCCGGCGCCCGTCTTCAGGGTACTCCGACGCCTAAAGAACTCTGTGTCATAGTGCGCCGAAAAGGATTCCACAAACTTCTGGGCAAAACTTCGGTGCTGGATGTTACGCGCTTCCTCTGGCGGCAGATTGCCATTGATGTATGTGATGCAGGCCTTGGCGAAATCAGAGGCTGCCACCCTGGCATGCCGTTCGCAGAATTCCTCCCAGCTGGTGCCACCGTACGCGTAGGAGGACACGCCCATGGCGTTTCCGGTTCCAATTGGCGCCGGGATAAGGTCGCTGCCACCAGCCACTGCCGCTGCCGCCGCCGCTGCCGAAGATGTTCCCAGGCTGTGATGGCTGCTAGCCGATGTGGGTCCAATGTATCCGCCCGCGCTAAAGGCGCTCGAGTTGGCTCCGGTGCTATTGCCGCCCATCTGACCAGGATAATGGCCCGCCAGCTGTTGTTGTTGTTGGTGTTCCTGCTGCCTCTGTCGTCGGCGGTTCAGGTTCCGTTTGCTGCACGAGTTACCCAGCTGGAGTCCGTTTCAAAAAGAGCTGCAATGGAGACAAAGGTGCTGCTGGGGTTAGTCATTCGGATTTCAGGGGAAAGATTAGTAGCAGGCTCAAGTGTAGGTAGATGTATCTTCTTACAGAATGCTTGAGCATGCACATTTTGGGATACTCTTAAATTTGAATATATATTTAAGAGATACAAATATTACTATTATTATTATTATCAAAAATAAAAAACCTTTCAAATAAAGTATATCCTGTTATTACATCCTTTTCTTAGTTTATTTAATAAAAAGAATATTAATACTCTATAAATGTAAGAGGATATCATTTATTATTAATATATATTATTAATATAATTAATATTTAAAAATATATGTGGATTATTAGGGCATAAAAAAACTACTTTTACGAAAATGACACATTGTTTTCTAATTGTGGCAATCAATTTCAAGTCTCTGACTCACAGGATTAATTAAAAAAAATGATAACTTTACAGTTCCGCTAAAGTGGAGGAATTTTAGCGCCTTTATGAATGTAAGAAATTTGATAAGAGTGAAATTAATAATACATTCACATGAATAAATTTATAAATTTAACAATTTATTTTAGACTTCCTTGATCTAAAAACGGAAAATAACATATATGTAAATATATATTTTTAAGACGTAATTATTTAAATAAACAAAATAAAATAAAATAAATAAAAAATTTTGCTCAATAATACTTAGTTTCCTTATTACTGACAGGTTTTTATAGGTCCTTGTTTACAATTAAACTATTGCTAAATTAAAATCCCAAACAAAAATCAACTTAATCTTTTTAATCCTTTTTTTTTTCTTTCCACCGACAATGAAAAACAAAACGAAAACAAACTTGCGGCGTAGCCCACACAAACACAAGCGCACACTCCCCCGTACGCGCACACGCACACACACACCCACACCCGTGCGGCGGTGAAAAAATTTCCCACAGGAATTTCCACGCCTACGCCACATCCGCATGCACCTTGACCTGGCAAGGGAAACGCGTCCTGGCCATATTGTTCGAGTAACACTAATCAATGACGCCAAAACTTACATCGGGAATTGAAAGTGGTCTAAATGCACGGCATCTTCTTCAACATTTATTTTTTACACAAAATGCATGTTATCTCGCTCGCACACTCACACACTAGGACGCACTGCAGACTGCTCGAAATATATTCTTTTGCGTTGTTATTCTCGGGTTTCAGGTCATAATTGTACGCCGCGCGCGAATCTCAAGCTGCAGTCTGCTTTTAATATTATTTAGTGTTCTGGTTTGTTTTTATTTTTTTGCGATGTAAAACGGAAAATTACTCGGAGAGTGCGGTGTGACCGTTGGACTGTCCGTCCATAATACCGAAAAGCGACAACTGGTCACACCAAAGTACCGGCGCTGCCAATGTAGCTGCGTTGCCAGACCGCGTGAAGAAAATCGCGCTCTTGTGCCAAGGTGGCCAGACTTCACATGGAATATATCGTACGATATTCAATTCAAAAAACGACCGTTACTTAAAAAATTCTGTTAAACTTTTATTATACGTTTTAGGAATGTATAAAAGCGACATTTTTCTTTGCTTACAAGTAATTTGAAATTAAAAACAACAAATTTTTGTTTAAATCTCACATTTTTATTGTTTCTATACGTTTCGAAATTGCATTTACTTATAATTAATATGTAACTATCGTTTCCATATGCGTACAGTAATTATTTATTGTTAGCTGCATTAAATGTAAATAATTAAAATTCTTGAAACTTAATTGTTGTGAAACACACGCAGTGCAACAGTTGTTGTCTATCGTTAATCTTTATTTTGTTGATTTATTGTTTGCAACGAACACATGCATTTTGGCAAAATATTTGATTGTGAGAGTGGGGGGTGGTGAGGGGCAAAGGATAAAGATAAAGGAGAACACCAAGGGAGGACGGAAATGGGCGTGTGTGAAACGGAAACGCGAATTAATGTGTATGAAGGCGAGCTTACTAACTATTATTTGTTGCATGGTGGTTTGTTATCAATACATATACGTATATATATTCTCATCGTTATGCATTATCAACTTAAGTATATTTACAGAACATTTTGCCCGGAACAGATTTGTGAGTGTGTATGATGATTGGATGCGGCTAAAATTCGAATCTCAAACTGTTTTCTAGTCTCTCGCTATCGTTTACAGATTATAAACTATGAATCTTTGCTCTACTCCGCTAATTATCTGCATGATTTGAGACTTTAAAGCCAATCTGAATGAACTATGCAATTAGAAAACCGTTTTGCTTATGCTAAAAACTATAATTACTCGGTTTTTGCTTTTATTTCACTATGAAAACGAGGATCACCTAACTTAAAACGAAACTTAGTTAAGTTGAGTTAAAAAATACATACTCAATACGTTATTTAAGAGACAAACGTTAGTATTAGATCTTATTTATGTGTGTGTTTTTCTTCAATTTGTTTGTTTTTCTTTGCTTTTAGATAGAGTACACTCAGACTTCCAGTTGTTTTGATGGTTGTTGCGCGATAAAGGGTTCGCTCCACATGCGACGCAGGTCGCCCTGCAAGACAAGAACATTATCGATATAGATATAGGTTTGGGAAGCAAGAATCTATAGACATTACCTTCAGATAGGCCATCAGCAGGAGGGGCAATAACGTAAACGGCACCAGATACAGCAGTGCCGGCTGAGCCGCCTTGAAGACCTCGGAGCTAACCGTTGCCGTTAGCAGACCCAAGAAATAACTACAAGAAAATGTACAATAAATATAAATATATTAAAAAATACTTTAAACAGGTATTTTGACTTACCCCAATAAGGAACAATGAAAGTATGTCAGCCGGGAGCCAACTCCCCTCGGTGGCGACAATGTTGGATCCGAGGTGACGCCCTGCGACTTCTTGTACGCATCATACCGCAGGACGAAGCACAGCAGCAGTCCGGGCATCACCACATCGCCGAGACCCAGCATGGAGAAATGACCCGTATTGTGAATGCTGGGGAAGACCAGCTTTCCAGGCAGATTCAGCTTCGGTGTGTCCCGCACAATACCGCCCAAGTTCAACTTTCGAGCCACGATGCCAACTGGATTTTCCGCCGGTCGCGTGGCCACCTTAACCATCACGTTGGTGCTGAAGATGTACGAGGAGAGGAATACCCAGAAGACGTCGTAGATGAGCAGGCCGGTCAACAGCAGCGTGGACACCTTTAAGCTGGGCAGACGCACAAATGCAATGAAAGCCACACACAGGCCCATTCCCATAGCTGGAAATAGAAGGAAAATATTATTATCTCAAATAATTGGTAAATTTTAATTCAAATCTCACCATCCATCAGCAGCCAGTGGCCGGTGAGCACCCAGATGCACACAATGGACACGGAGAGCGTAAAGCTAAAGAGCTCCGCTGCCGTGAAACGGCCACAGATGCCGAAGGAGAAACGCTTGCCGTCCGTGCACGGCCGAATGATGTACTGACACATGGGCAGGAGCAGGAAGGCTAGCGCCACGGTGGCAATGACTGGGAGGGGATAAGGGAAATAAATAATATACATTTTATTTTCTTCCAATAAAGGTTATACTCACTGGCTGTGCAAACTGCAAAGAGCAGCTGCATCGAGTCAAAGAAAAAGAACATGATGAGCAGTGATATGGAAGCTCCGAGGGGCAAACATAGGGCATGCATCGTGTCCAGGGTGGCGAATTTATCCGCTGTGAAAAAGGAAACTTAGAATGCATAAAATTTCCCCAGTATTTTCTGTTGAACTTCACACATACTTGGCTCCTTCTCGACATGCTCGCCGGTGAGTAGGTTGGTCATCGACTCGTTGCGCTTCTTCTGCTCCCGTTCGCGGGCCTCCTGCTCGATATTGAGGGACCGAAAGCTACCGTATACGATCAGCAGCATCGAAATGAGGCAGGTGGAGACGCGCGACGAGTCCATTACACTCGATACTGTCCAGTGGAGTTCACGGTACTCTCCGCCAGCTCCGCCGCCACCCGCTGCCGCTGCTGCTGCCGCCGCCGCTGCCGCTGCTGCACCGCCACCGAGATTGCCGGCACCCACAGTTTGCGCTCCCAGACCGCCGCTGCCGCCGGCGCCGCCGTGCGACATGCTCCCTCCGGATCCTCCGGATGGTATCCGCTGATAGGCTCGGGCTGGTCGCTCCTCTGCCCGGGCTCCGGTTTTATCGGTGAAGTTTAGATAGCTACTCCGCTTATCAGTCGACCTGCGCCGGGTTTATCGCGTTTTATGTCGCTGCGCCGCTTCAATCTAAACACGGATGAAAAGTGAAATTTGTTTTGGTTTATTGATTTAGCGATAACGGTTCTGTTTATTGACCTTATCGCAGGTAACCCCCAGCTGATGCGCCGCTTGTGTTTGCCTCCCAGAGGTTCTTTAGACAGCTGCGATTAGGGGTTTTTTTTTTTTTTTTTTGGGAAGCC